>JANFQY010000351.1:0-15438 GCA_025592935.1 Aspergillus ostianus | reverse complement strand
AGTGGAAGGTTGAGTGGAAGGTTGAGTGGAAGGTTGAGTGGAAGGTTAAGTGGAAGGTTAAGTGGAAGACGCTTGGCTTGAGATGCGAGTTAACTAGTTCTAGCGCTCATCACTAGTCTGAATCAATGCGAACATATAGGTATTAGCGAAGGCGGTATGGGTGGTTGGGCCGGCACTAATATGTCCTCTCCGGTCTGCTCCCCATATTATTCTTGACCGCTTTCTTTCAGTTGACAATTTGCCCCGCTATGCCTTCCAATCGGTCGGTATTATTCATTCGCCGTCCCAGCCTATCATAGTCGATGGCTATGCGGGAACCGCCCCACCGCTTTCCTTCCAATGGGCGAGATGACCTCGGATAAAGCCACGGAATAATGTTACGCCGTTGCCCCTCCATGCCCCCTCCATGTCCTCATCGGGCAGCAATTTGCTCAAATAGAATTATTTTTTTTTGCTTCAAAGTATTAACAGTTTTTATTATCTCAAAGCGTGAGTGAAGAATATCAGAAATAAAAATCGTGTGCATATTCCCTTGTCTAACCAGGTGTCTTGTCCCTGCCAGAACGAACCAAAACGTCCGTCAACCGATCTCTCTGTTGTTTCTAACCCAGCACGCTCCTCAAACTCACGATCGCCAAAGAGACTTCTCGTGCAGTTTTTCATCTACCCAAGCTAAATATCAGTTAGCCGAGCAAATTGCGATTCTCTCCTCACAGACTTGGTCGCTACAGCCCAAAATACGCGCTCCTTGATTATGTGCTCCATCTCTTGAAATTTGAAATGTCAACCAATGTGTGTTGCTTCCATCTAAATAAATAATGGCGCATCTAACACGGGAGGCCTTTAGGTCGGAGATGCGGCTCTCAGAGGCGAAGAAGAATATATTCGAGGGCATATATTCGATGGAATGGATTGCGAGAGACACATTATTGGCAAAGGCACCCTTATCATGATTATTCCTCCCTCGACCAGTGAGGAGCCGAAAACATACAGAGACGTGAAAACAGAGACCAAGATACCAGTTCCACCGAAGCACGAGGTCAAGGTGCTAGATGCCCTAGTAATGATGACCAAGTAGGTTTCAGTTTCAGCTTTTCGAGAAACTGCATACCGGCCCTCTGCCCAACCAACAAAGTGATGGAAATATCTGCATTTGTATCCTCGGGTATGATCGTCGTGAAGCAATCAGTCGTCCCTTCTCCGGCCGCTCTTTCGATCTTCCATTGTTGGCTATTTTCAATCGCCTGGTACATCAGTTCCCCGAGTTGCGGAACAAGGTCTACTGATGCTTTCGAATACGTGAAAGCCGGTTCTAGAATGTATTTAGCTTCGAATTGATTGTCTGTGTTTTTCGCTCACGTCTTCCATTGATCAATTCGCTTGGTTGAGGCCCTAGCAACATGGCCGCTTGTTCGTACGTATCAATCATTGTGTTACCACTTGGTGTTTTTTCTGTTAGGATTCCTGGCTGCTGGAAACCCTCTGAGCTTGAGCGGGAACCTATAGTAATTAGCTTGATTTCCTGGTTTTGAACTGACACTCACGCTGTGTAATCTCCGGCAAATTGCATTCAACTGCAGCAAGCTTTCGTATAACGGTCCCAGAAAGCCGAGTATCAGTCTTAAAAATTCCCCCAAGTTGATCGCGGTTTTGCTGATTCATATTAGCGACGATGACTTGCCCCAAGGCAACTGCACATAAGAGAATTGCATGAGTGCCGCATTCTTTCAACAAGCTGCGTAAATACAGCTGATATCTTTGGCGCTTCCAGCCGTTCGTTTCTGTTTGTAATATTGTAAGAGCAGCTTTAAGGCTGTTTTTCTCGCTCTTGGTAAGGTATCCTCGTAAGGATAGACTCTCAGCTTTGTCAACAAGCCGTTTCAAAGCGTCTGTCGCACTGTACGGCTTTTGCAACGTGGCATATCGCTTTCCCCCCATGCTCAGAAAGTATTAAAAAATATGGAAGTACGATGGGAGAGTAGTGGGAAGAATGGTGGAAGAGTAGTGGGAAGTATGATGGAAGAGTAGTGGGAAGAATGGTGGAAAAAAAGCTGGGAAAAATGGTGGAAGAAATAGTGGGAAGTATGATGGAAGAATAGTGGGAAGAGTGGTGGAAGAGTGGTGGAAGAGTGGTGGAAGAGTGGTGGAAAAAAAGGTGGGAAAAATGGTGGAAGAAATAGTGGAAAAATGAGGAGAACAACCTACGGCTACAGCGCATCCGGCTGCCATGTCAAGGATCATTGATCACATGAGCTTCTTCTATTGGCTACTTCGTCGTGTTTGTACAGCTCATATAATTGGTCATGAGAGTTCAGCGGCAAATGCTGCAGTGATAGCTGTCTTATTGCTCAAAAGTGGAGCAGTCATCCAGGATTTGCTTGAACAGAAAGGCCTTACAGCCCGCACATAAACTCAATCCACGAATCCGCTGGCCATAGTGGGCCAGGCGCTAAAAGGACACTGGCCGTGCGCCGTCACGGGTGGTAACTAATTAGCTATGGTTCACGGAATGGTTAAGTTTGACGCGAATAGTTCACTATTTAACCATTTGGCCAAGGTGTCTCATGTGCTCAAGTGATAGTCCGCAGAATTTAGAGATTTAATGGGAGTCCTAAGTCAACAATGAGACAGAAGTTTGTGGCTACTTCGATTTATGCAGGTTCGCAGAGGTCCTGCAAGCTAAGGTAAAAGCTACTGTGATTTGTTTGCACTGCGGACCAATATTCTGCTCAAGTAAAGGACCGTGCAGCCTCGGTCCGCCAATCGCACATGGTGGGAATGCATTCAAGGGGCCCCTTGAATGCATCTTGCGGCCACATCAGAAAAGATCTCAACTGATGTACTTGGCCTTGATTGTGGGCCCAGCGCCACTCATTCCCCCGTCACTGGCTTTCGTCTGCTAGAACTGGCCCCCGCCCCCGCCCAGCCCCTCCACATCCACTCTGGCGCCAAATCCAAGACGTATGGTGAGCCATGCTTTGATCCAAATGATAACGAGCGATACGCTTTCTTGTTTCATTGCATGAGTGGGGCCATGTTTCAAGCTCTATTGGGCTACTGCAGGACTGATTGGCAATCCGAAGCCGCCTCGACGAGTTTGCCTGCAGCGGGAAATAAGCCTGGACTACCTTACAGAAACATGATACCGTATATAAAGACGTCAAACGACACCTAAATAATGGCAATACAAACTTCATTCCACAGCCATCCGTCTGCTCCAAGTGAGTGTTCATTCCCGCTCCTGTCGTGATGCTGACAAGCTTCTCTGAACAGAATACATCCAACACTCACTCGACACAGCGCTTCTAATATCATGCCTTCCAAGACCCAAAAGTCGCTTGAGGCTCTCATGGCCTACATCAAGCAGTCGAAAAGCCGCCGCACTACGATTTTGCGTGGGCAAGGTGAACCTGGTCACCGGGCTGCCCCAGCGCGTGGGGGTAACCATGATGCGAGAATTGGAAGCCGCATCGATATTGGAGAGATCGTCAAGAAAGCTGACAAGGAATATCGACGGTACAAATTTCAGCTCAATTCGAACGCGGAAGACTCCACTCTCAAGAGAAAGGCTGCTCAGGATTCCCACAAGGTTTATTCGACTGCAGATGTGGAAATTAAAGAGAGTAGGACCCAGGAAGAAGAAGAGCAGGCGATGCGAGACTTCGAGGAGGAAATGTCAAAGAACTTGGGAGAATAGGCATGATTATGTCATTATAGTTTCAGTCAGATCCGACTCAGCGTCGGAGCTTCTGACCGCTGGTAAAATGTGCTTTGTCCAAGGTCTTCCCCGGGGTTCTTCCTTTCAATCACTCGCGCTCAGTAGAGTCTGGAGGACACGGGATATTCTAGGCTTATACAAATTAAGACTAGCTCACTGGTTCCGCAAAAAATAACATCAGATTTAGCTGGCTCGTTTGGCTGATCATCTTGTCCAATCTGATTGGCAAGAGATATAACCGCCGGCTTCTTGGCCGGAAATCGTTCTGTCCGGAAGATCACCGTACCAAGATCTAATTCGTCGAATCCCGCAGCGATCCCCGACATACCCAAGGCAGAGCTGTACCCAAAAGGCCCTAGCGCCTTCCCATGGTCACGTGCTGGTCGTGTCAACTCTCCCTATCTCTCTGGCAGACTCCAGCCGCTACTCGATCTTCCTGCACAACACCAGCATCATCATCTCTCGGTTTGCGCAATACAACAGCATCCGCATCCCCTAGATTGGTCTTATTTTCACTCCTTGAAGATTTCGACACTGATGTTCGGGTGATCGAGGGTTACCTGATTTTCCGGGTGGTTTGGATGATCAAGACATTACTTACATTTCGTGAGAAATGCGCCGATCCCCATCCACGCGTCCTTGGTGCTACATTCAGAGTATGATACCAAGCGTGAAACCACGGTGCCGCTTAATTTCTAAAGCTTCACCATTATCCTACCATCACTGTTCCGGGAGCATGGATATAGGCTCTTCTCAGACAGGTAAGCACGCTCATTGGAACGGGGCTCAGCATATTACTTATGTATATCAGACTGGAATTCGAACGATGAATTCTTCAAATTCACGCGTGGCCGCTTTATTGTCAATGAGGCAGAGAACCTTCGAAAGAGAGAGATTAGATTTGACTTAAACAGCCTCGCAAGAGTCGCCGCAGACTCTGTTGGAGCTGGCCGATGCATTGCTATCAAGAAGTACCCTGATGGCATGTTCAACAAAGCATATCTCATGTGTATGGACGATGGCCAAGAAGTTATAGCCAAGGTTCCCAACCCAAATGCTGGCGTCCCACACTTTACTACCGCCAGTGAAGTTGCCACGATGGACTTTGTAAGTTTATTTCGAGCTCTTAACACCAAGTCTTGCTAACACGTCTGATTTGGGAGGCCAGAAAAATTCTTGACACACCAGCACCTCGTGTATACACATGGAACTCGCAAGCCAAATCGCACCCTGTTGGGGCTGAATTTATTATCATGGATAAAATTAAAGGCGTTCCACTATCCCAAGTCTGGAGCACGATGAAATTACCACAGAAGCTTCAAGTGCTTCTTGCCATGACACGCCTCCAGAAGCAATGGCTAAGCGTTACATTCTCACATTACGGCAGCTTGTATTACACGGAAGACGTCCAGCCACCAGCAGGCAATCACTTCGTCAAGGATGGCAAGGTTGTGAAAGATTCAGAGTTTGCCATTGGCCCGGCTACAGGCAGGGAATGGTGTGATGCAGGCCGATCAAACTTGGACGTCGAGAAGGGGCCATGTACGTCATGATTCGTGTTATTGTCATGCAGTCGCTAATAAGTTTACAGGGTTTTCTCTAACGCAGTATCTGCAAGCAGTCGGGACGCGAGAGGTGAAGGCAACCCAGTCTCTAGAACCTCCGAAGCCGATTGCCTTGTTCTGTGGCCCAAAGCTGTACCGACCAGACACGGAAAAGAAAATTACTGCTTTGGCATGGTACCGACAAGTCGTCGGTGCCCTTATCCCAAAAGATACAGCTATCACCAGACCCTGCCTCTGGCATAATGATTTGCATGATGACAACGTCTTCGTAGACCCGGATAATCCCGCAAAGATTACGGGCATTATCGACTGGCAGTCTTGTCACATCTCACCCCTGTTCAACCACAATCCCGATCCAGCCTTCCTCGGTTGGGATGGCCTTGAGCCTGAAACGCTCGATCTAGCACCACAGCCGAAGCTCTCTGGACTTTCGCCTGAAGAACGGTCCGCGGCTGTACATGAGTATACCCTTCAAAATGTCTTCATTGGATGGCGGAAACTCATGCATGCAAAAAACCCAGATCTATATAGAGTAGTCGAATTTCGAAGGACGGCAGCGTACGGGCTGATATTTCTTGCTCACCGAATGTTTGAATACGGCGAGGCGCACTTCCAATCGCTTCTGGTCGATCTGAAAGACACGTGGACGGACTTACCTGCCATCTCCAGCGACACCCCATTTCCGTTCGACTTTTCGGAAGCAGATTTCGAGCGTATTAAACTGGATAGCAATGGTGCAGTGGCAGGAACCGATCTTGTTGCGGAGGTCAAGGAGAGAATGGGCGATTTGTGGCCGGACAAAGGCTTCATCGAGCACGAGCGATATGATGATTGCAAAGCTGCCCTCCACGAAGTCAAAGGCCTGATATTGGAGCAATTGGCTGAAAACGACCAGGAAAAGGCTGAGTACGAGCGCTACTGGCCATTTGAATGATTCTCTATTGTATCGAGGAAGTGGAGTGATTGGGAGGAAAGACAATCTTTCCGACACTCATTATAAGAACTTAGTATCCCGCAGAAATCAGAGTTGGAGCTTACTGTTCACCCTTGAATCCTGCGTTCGAGATGGCGTCCTCAATATAATTTATGGTACATGTTACTCTTGAAGGTCATCATCTGGGACATCCTCAAGTTCTTGCCCCGCCTCCCAACTTTCCAGCCATTCCGTCAACCCCCTCGGGGGACCGGGCTGATCCTGAAACACTTCGTGGAAGTTCTGGATCATATACGGAGTACCCTTGAACCCCGTGCCTGATACCAGGTAAGGTCGGGATCACATCCTTTCCATTGAACCGGATATTGTAGCTTTCCCCTCGAGATCCGTGGCGCCAAGATTTACCAACCACCCGATACCTCGATTGGAATTCCTCGCCAATTTTCACGGGATAAAATACATCTGGCGAGTACCATGACAGTGTTTCTTCCTCCTCGAGCTTTTGGGTTGGATCGAGGAGAGGGAAGCTCGACTGGGAGAACTCGCGCACAGGTGACACAGAACGTAGAAACGAGGAACGCCAGGAAAAAGTTTGCCTAGAAATATGGGACGGCAAGCGGAAGATTGAGGCCTTGGTGAGAAGCTTGGTAAGAAATACCTCCAGGCGAGGGAGAACGCAACCTCATATCTCACAAGCGCCAACGCGATCGCTGTAGGAATGACTCAGCAAAACTGATGTTTGTACGGCGGCATAGTCACATGATCCAGGTCCCTCGTGTCATCCGAAAGCACGCTACCTTGTGCACTCAATAAGATCTATCGCGCTGTGGTACTTCGCTGATGCCGGGCCTCAATCATCCCGAGGGGCATGTCGACGCCAGCTACGGGGCGAGCAATTGAAGTATATGGTATCTACGAGATTGGTCGATTCGATGGCTGTGAGCACACCTGTTCCAGGCAGCTACTCTGAGGCCAATATTCCCAAGAGTAATAGTGGCTTATTTGCTGCCAAGACAATTTATCGTTGCACAGGAAGGGTTCAGAAAAGTATACACAGACCTCAGACATGGAGATTAATGCAAATGGTTTTTTTTTGTGTTGACTCCTAGCGGACATTCCTGGCTGAGTTCCTAATTGGTTCATCATGGTGAGGACAGCAAAGATGCCTGTGCTAGACACATGACCACACCACTAAAAGGAGACATATCTATATAGCGAATCATCGGCGAAAATAGTCGACTACCAAGAACAGCCCAAAGGTACGAGTAATTGAGAACAAGACTCAAACTAGCAATGTAGATTATGAAGTGAATGGCTGTGGCTAGGAAGATCGTCGACTCAATGCATCCGGCGTTCGCTTGGCCGGACAAGCCAAAAACTTCAGCTTTCTTGACCACCGTCCTTGCAGGGAATTCAAACCCCTTCCAGCGAACGTCCGACCGAACTCTTCCTCGACCCGTTCCCACGCAAGCTTTCTGCCCACCAATTCCCGGAGGAGCGCGTCTTCGACAGCCGAGAACGGACGGCTTCGACGGCGAACAGAGAATGGACGAGATGCTTCGGCTCTAGCCCCTTGCCCTTGTTCGAGGACCACCAGGTGCAGCACCTTCAGTGTCTCTCGGGACGGTATACGCGGGTTTCTTCTGACTGCGAAACGTTGGTTGGGGGATTTGAGGCGTGCTACATATACTGATCGCGGTCACACGCTGGGCATTTTCGTTCCCAGACAGAGAAGGTTGTGATTCTTCAACCAACAGGCCGGAAGCGGCAAGGGTGTCCGGTCCCAACGTGTCTGACGAGCCGTCCTTACGTCCATCAGTGAGATACTTCGTTTGGCCATTATCGTACTGGCCGACATTATCGGTATCGCAGTTGTAACTTCCGCACCTGTTCCGTGATCTTCAGAAGCGATAACGCTTGCTTCGTTGGGACATGACCTGCCATCCGCACATCGAGGGGCGTCCGAAGGCACACAGCTGTTGGCAACAGAGCTCCATAACGTATCTGGATGGGGAAAATCGTCGCCACTGATGCTGCCTGTCGCACCAGAGTCGTCGTCTTCAAGCCTAAGAGACGTATCTGAAACAGCAAGCATCGCTGATAAGCAAGTTAGAAATCAAAGGCATAGTAGATCCTTACGAACCTGCACCAAAAGGGCGGATGACGCTCTCCATGTCGAGACCGCTAGTCACTCCGACTGAGGATACAGTTGTGTGAGGGAGCAAAGAAGGCCCTTTTGGCTCATTATTCACAGAGATGGTTTGGTACTGGTTAACGTATTGTGCTGCCATCTTGCAAATTGGAGTAACAGGCTTTAGGGCAGGGGGAGTATAGGCATGGAAGTGCATGGAAATGGGTGGTTTTGGGGGCAATGGGTGATTGATTGGGGGAAAAGGAGCGGCGGACAAAGGGCTATTGTAAGAAACCTGGCGTTCCATCCTGAAAATCGAGCAAGGGGGAATGCAAAGCGTATATAAAGGAAATTGAATATGCTGTCTGTGTCGCCGTTTAACTCGGGGCGGACCAGGGTATTTATATCTTGCGGATCAGGCAACGAGGGAATTGCCATTCTTGAGATTTCGACGAAGAGGAGTGTCACGCCTCCGAAAGCAGAATCAGCGCAGAATGGCCCGATTGTGCACCCGGGTCATGCGCTTCGGGTTTTGACGTGGTATGCTCTATTCAGCCAATGCAATCGACCATTGCAAAGATCTCAATGGGGCATTGTCCGCAAAGAGTAAGTTCCGGACGCACGGCACGGCAATCTTCCATTAAAATGACCATGTTTGTAGCGTCATGCTTTCCGCAACGCTCTATATCGGGGCGCAGGAGATGGGAAGATCAAGAAATCGGTCAGTCATCGGCTAACGAGGTTCCACGAGAATGTGATAGATGATGACAATGTCGACGAAGGCAGTGGAGCCATAGTTGAGGCATTTATGCCATTGGACATGTTTCTCTGAGACTCTTGTCGCCATACAGGCAGTCCAATCGTAATCCACAACAAGCGAGATTAGTATAACCGGGGCGAAAACGAAGGTGCAGGACGGGCGGCCGACGCCCAGAGGTGAGGGGAGATGTGGAGTAAACATCATGCGCAACGCGTAATCAGGCTTGGTTGGAGTCTGCTGGGGGTTTGGAGGGTCAGCCTCTTGAAAGAAGACAGTCGAAAGTGCAGATACCGTAGAAGACCAGCAGGCAATGTGATGCCCCAGCTAAACAAATGCCCTGACAGTGGCGGCTAGTAGAACAAGAAAATATGAACCATTTCACTAGATAGAACGGAGTAGAAAAGGCAGAAAGTTTAGGTGAACAGCCGATCCAAGCTGACGAGGCAGGGAACCTGGAAGTGGAGGGGCCGAGAAAAGGGCGCAGCCGCAATTTCCGACCCAAAAAAAGGGGGGGGCGGGCGCAGACATCGTTGGAGCAGACGAGGGCAAGGGGTCGCGATCGCGTGGGTGCAGAATATGGGAGGGTGGAAGGGGAGAAAGAAGGAATTGGGAAGGGTAAGGGTCAGGAACAGCGAGGACGGTCCTTATATACTCGGCGGCGCCGGCGGGCGGTGATGACGATACGGCTACGGGGCGACTATCCCCGAAGGGGCAAAACTAACTCAAAGCGGGAATTCACAGGTCCTCGCTTTACAGCTCCAAACTTACGGTGGCAGACTTGGCCTTGAGGTTCACAGGGTGCCTTGCTGAACACTCCGTCCTTTCAGCAGAGCACGCGCTTTCCGCTATCCAATAGGAACAGAAGGTTCCTAGGGGTTCGGCTTCGGAGTTCAGCGGTGCTTCAGTCGATAATTGTCAGGTTGTCGTCCCCATCTTGAGCTCACTGCGAGAGTTTTCCGATAAGAACTTTGCTGCACCGCACCGAGGCCATCCGTTGCCACGGATGTCTCTTTTTACCGCTGGTCCGATCAGATGGCCCTTCTTCAATTACCTTGCGAAATTTTGCTCGCCATCACAGCACAATGCAATGACCCACGAGATATTCTTTCGTTATCATGCGTCACGCGCACAACTTACAGGGTCCTACGAGACATGGTCTATCGATCATGCGCACGACAAAGCAGCTGTACGGCTCTACACTATGCTGCAAAGTATAATAACCCGGTTCGGGAGTCAGGACTGGTGGGTCGGTCTTGTATATTATCCATGGTGGTTGACTTAAGTTCCACTATTGCCGATGTCGATTTAGATGCCCCCGGAGGAGAGTGTGGGTGTGGGTGAGGTCAATTATTAAGGTTAGAAGGAGGCGCTATTTTCTGTTGGGCTTGCTCTGGCACTGAGCTTGTATTGGGGACATCAACATCCTTGTCTTCCTCAACCCCAGAGTGTATATTAATCTCGCCCAGAGCCAGGGCTTCAACCTGAGGCCTGGATAATTGATATTTCTCCTGCGCAGTCGAGTATCCACTGGATTCGTAAATCTTTCAGTGAAATACGCGACGTACGTTGTCCATACACTTCAAATTCATGTGACTGGGTGGAAGAGATTCTATAACGTATAACGAACCTAACATATCTCAAGCTCGTTCCTGCTATTAGCGTGTCTGTATTTAGTGTTCCTAGGCGATAATTAATGAACTTGACATTTGACTTTATCCAGACAAGTCACTTCTTATGTATAGTAGATGAGCCAGGCTACGGAATTCCAGCACCGATATTGATATTGGCACCAAACACTGGTGCTGAATCTTCGTCCAACAGCCATACAATGGTCCTCGCAACATCTTCTGCTTGGATGACTTTAAGGCCATACATTTCCCACGCTTGTTCTATTTCCTTGTCGTTCTTTGCTCTAGGAACAACCTTGCTGAGCATGGGAGTCATTGTAGCCCCTGTTTGTTCTTATATGAGCGTGATAATAAATTATTCGGGAGGCAAAGGCATACCTGGCGAGACAACGTTCACTCGAATCCCAAAGGGAAATACATCCTTTGCAACACTGGCTGTGAAGTGCGCACAAGCCCCCTTCGAGGCCCCATAAGCATATACATTTGGGGAGTGTGTCATAGATGAAAAACTAGCCACATTCACAATACTTCGGTTCCCTTTGTTTAGATCTTTTATGGCTCGGACTTGCGCCTTGGTCGAGTAGAAAACTCCATCCAGATTGATTCCAAGGACTTTTTTCCACTGGTCCTCGTCTTCCTCTAGGATAGTTGGTGCTTTGCGGATGCCAGTAGCTTGAGAAATTCCCGCAACATTCGCTGCTCCATGAAGATCCCCGAAGGTAGAAACGATCCTTTGGATCCAGCTGTCCACTGCTGAAAACGATGTCACGTCAAGAGATGTGCAATGAACCTCGGTGGATGGATTTATGCTTTTAATGGAATCCCTTAGGTCGCTGAAATTCTGGGTTGACAGATCTGCTATGCAGACTGCGCCTGCTCCTCGACGAGCAAGAAGGAGAGCTGTTGCAGCACCCATACCGGATGCACCTCCAGTAATAGCGAATATCCGGGATGATATGGATGCCATATTGAATGCGATAGTGGTTGATACAAAATTGCACTTAACAAGTATTACAGCCTTTGCGCAAGCAGGTGATACCAGGGATAATTGACAGCTTGTGTGGAGTTCTGGCTCATGGAAAGGCTTAAAGGAGAAGAAAAGTTGTAACGAGGGGAGAGAACTTGGGGCTAGCTTGCCTTTACCAATTTCTTGGACAGAATGTCATTGCATAAATTTTTGTGCCGAGGCTTCCGAAATGCATGTATTTATGTAGACAATTTAGGTTTTCCTCCGTTTAACGGATATCTGCGTTTCCGGCATTCCGCGCGCCTCTCTGCCACGTCTCATTAAGCCTAGTATCCATTACAGCCTAGACAGAGGGTTCCCCACTACTCCCATGTTCCACCCCGCTTTCTCATCCCCTAGTTATGCGGTGTATGGAATTCTGCACATTTGGAGACCGCGAGATGCGGTAGAAGTTAGCTGAATTGGGATGGCTCTAAATACAAGGAAAATCGGATATGGATTCATATGCTCGCTCTCATTCATTCCGAATGGAGCTCTAATATTCGAACAGTATCGTGCAACTGGGAAGTAGTTCCTCGGATTGATGGCGTCCGGATATGCGCTCATCTTTGGTCTTTTTTGCTGACGCATTGTTTCCTCATGAATGGGTGTATGAGTGTATTATGGCTTGGTCGTTCACATGGCCCACTCAGTTACGGACTACGTCATTATAGCATGATTTGTCATTTCAAGCAACGCCCCGGACTCCGGCTGTTTTAACTCCCATTGATATTCCATCACTATCCTATCGGCATTGTTCTTTCACGGCTGTAATAACGTTACTAACTTACTAAAAATTACAGTATCACAAGAGGGGTGGAGTCGATTTAGGTCGTCCACTCTTTCAGATACAGTAACCATGCACCGTACTCAGCGTTTATCATAAGGCGCAGTGTGGAACACATCACCCAACTAGACCCGCTGGGACGGAGGAGTCATTTTATGGCTTTTACCTGTGTCTTATGTTATGCGGTGTTATCGAGGGAGGAGTTGGAAGACCAATTATCAATGTGATAACTACAGTGTACTTATTCCCAGGGCTTGTACCAGCTAGTCGATTTCTGTGGGTCTTACAACGCTACCAAGCTACCGAAGAGATGATACTTCGGTGGGATGCCGGTGGATAAGAGGTCGGATGGCAACGGGAAGACTGAATTATTAACTCGGGACTGCCCTCTGTCTGTTCCTCCGTCTGCTCCTCTTCTTTCTTCCCCTTGGACATACATCGAAAATCATTGTCAACTATGGCCCCTTCTACTAAAGCCGTTCTCATTGCTCTCCTGGCGATTGCCCTCGGTCTCTACAAAGTTTATATACACGATGCGGTGGAGCTCTTTAAAGGCACTGAGAGGATTATTCAATCTCTCGAGGAGTTCCCTGAGTATCAGTGTCGCCGAATGCGACACCCACTCTTAGAGAGCTGCGAGGATGTCTGGTTTGATTCTAGCGGCCGTAAGCTTTATGCTGCTTGTGCCAACCCACTGGCTCGTGTAGCCTGGTGCCCAGCTGCGAACAGCTATGATCTCCAGAAGCGGGCGGCAGGCGGTGGTGGAATCAATCATATAACAGTGCTGGATGTCGATCAGCCAGGAGCTGATGGCTTATATGGTGTGCGAGCATTGGAATTCCGCGACAGTGATGGCAACATTCAGGAGCTGGATATGCATGGGTTCGACGCCCGCGTGATTGACAAGGGCCGACGGCTGCGGTTCTGGCTAATCAACCACCGGCCACCGTTGAATGGATCGACCGGAAAACCACTGATAGATGCGACCAAGGTTGGGGCTAATTCGACAGTCGATGTGTACGACCTTGAACTGCCTCACGGAACTCAACTGGTCCACGTCAAGACTATCGTGAGCGAGACGATCATCTCACCGAACAACCTAGTCGTCATCAATGGCGATGAAGATAGAGGAGACTTTCTGCTCACCAATGATCATAGCACTAAAGTCGGCCCTTTCCGTGACAGCGAGATAAGCGGAAATATCGCCTACTGTCGCACTGATACGGGAAACTGTCATTTTGTCACCACAGAGAACTTCTCCGCGCCCAATGGCATAACAAGAGACCCGTCATCAGGCCTCATTTACGTCGCGCAATCAGCTCGGGGTGTCGTTACTGTTCATCGACTGGTGGAATACAAGCAGCTCGTCCAGACCGACGAAATATCATTATCTATGGCAATTGACAATTTGTCAATAGATACCGACGGGAACATCTTTGCTGCTACTATACCTGATCTTCAACAATTCCTTCGGGCATTCCATGATCCTTACGGCACAGATTCACCCTCGACGGTCATGATGATCAGAAAGAGAAGCAACAATAAAGAGGCGTCTTTGATGAAAGGAGAACATGACGTTATAAAAGTTGTGGAGGATAAGGAGGCACGGGTCCTGCCGACTACGACGAGCGCAGTATATGACCCTGTTTCAGGCCAACTATTCCTTGGGGCTTTGTCCTCGCCTTTCATGGTGGTTTGCGAGAAGCAGAAATGAACCGGTGCATGTACCACGTACCCATGTTCTGCCTCACACAGGTAAAGCCTGCGGATATTGAAGAGCTGTGGTTATATATTTATTCACATTATAGTTGGTATGTAGCGGTGAGGAGGAAGCCTTAATTTTATATTACACGGAGATCGGAGCAGCTGTCAGATACTGTACTGAGGAATTTGAGTCTCAGGGGCGCCAAGACAGTGGTTGTCCGTAATATACAGTATTATACATATTCTTCTTGCTAGTCATCACCACAGGGGTAGTATCTATCTATCAGTGGGTTCTGCTGGCTTGTATCCATCCGGTTTATACCGGCCGACGTATCGGGGATGAGAGGTATGAACAATGCATCAAAAGTCCACAATTCTGCGAAAAGATAATTATAATTGCCTGATCACCCCTATCTTGACACTCTGTGTACGCTTTTCGTATAATCTGACTGAGCTGCAATAGCACTCTGTACATTGCCTGATCTGTCTTCAACGATTGTATTTGGCGAAAGTCCACTCGATCAGTAGTCTTTGTGCCTCTTGGAAAATTTCGAAAATCCGGCGGCATTAGCCGGCATCTGGAAACTCTAGGTGAGTGGGATGTCCGGGTCGGTGGAATTTCTTGATTACAAAGCAACCTTCTCATCCCCCTTGGCCATTACCTCATCCGTACAATCGCCCCTGGTGGGTCGCCGGCGGAAGCCGGATGCAGCCAGTTAGGCATGTAAGTTACGTAGGATACAATAAATTATAAACCAATCTCGCCAGTCAATAACAAGCGTATCTGTTTTTTTTTGCTTCCCAATCGCTTTTTATTCACTAATTTCCCACCATGAGTGCAATTCGCATCGGCATAATTGGGCTTTCAACGGGTACCTGGGCAGCGAATGCTCATCTGCCATATCTACAGAGTCCCAACTCAAAGTTCAGAATCGTGGCTGTCTGTAATTCAACGGTGGAGAGTGCTGCGAAGAGCGTTAGAGACCTCGGCTTGGAAAGCAGCGTAAAAACTTATGGAAATGTGCAAGGTATGTCCAGGATTGTTTTAGCTCTAATGTGCTATCCTTTCGATAGACTCATGTCTGACTCAATAACTAGAAGTTGCCGACGACAAGGATATTGATCTTGTTGTCTGCACTACAAGAGTAGATCGTCATTACAAATGTATTCTTCCGTCTCTCAAAGCTGGCAAGGATGTTTTTCTT
>JANFQY010000350.1:0-29099 GCA_025592935.1 Aspergillus ostianus | reverse complement strand
CCCCCCCCCCCCCCCCCCCCCCCCCCCCCAATCCATCCATCTCCATATTCTATTTCCCCCAGGCTCCATGAAGCTTCCTCCCCCCCTCTAACAAAGCACTAGTACCTCACTAGACATCCAGTTGCATACGACACACATAACCTTGTCCACAATCCAAACTTACAATGTTGCTAATGTACGTGAAAAGGAACGGTGTGTTGGGAATTGACGATAGAGAGGACAGAATCGTCTATAATGGATTCAATTCAAGGGGGACCGGGGGAATGGGGGGAGGGGCGTCTTCCCGAGTCGACCGATCCAAGGTTGTTAAACTTTAATATGGTGGAAATCTTCAGTGATGATCGTGATAGGCATAATTACGTGACTATCTGAGATAGCTACCTACCTATCGTCGGGGTAGTAGGCAGCGAGGGTTAAGCATGGCAGACCAGACCCGCGGGGAGAGAGAAGCTCAGAGAAAGAATGGGAAAGAGTAGGAGGGGGTGGTATTTCGCCGAACCTTCCCCCTACGAAAAAACCAAAAAATTCACAATAGGAAAAAAAAAAAAAAAAAAAAAAAGCTGTAAAAATAAAATACTGTAAACAGACTAAAGGCGACGTGTCATCGGCCAGCACAAAAGGCAGCGACCGTGGCGCCAAGCCCCTCACGTTTGGTTCTCTTCTCCAGTTCCCCCCAGATGGAAAATCGAATTTTTATCTCTGGACGGAAATGCGGATAGGGTGCTCCGCTTCAAGCTGAGTTTGTTACTCCGGAGTACAGACTCGACCGGGCCGGTATTCTTGGGGATCGTTCAATGGCAATCATAGATAAACAGAACAGCCTATACTACCTTTCGGTACTCTGTACGCTGTACACATTCTAGACCAGTCCGCATATTACATAGGATAATATGATATGATCTGGTAACCCCGGATAGTCCCTCCAGACCCAGACATAAAGATGATATGATATAACATATGGCATGAGGTTCAAGGAAGAACTTCGGGGCCATTACTCCGGATCGGTCGCACAGTCCCGTGGTTTCATGTTAGAGTCACCTCATGCCATAATCCGGCGAGGGTAATATTCAACGCTGCCTGTAACAGCTCCATATACCTAGCACTTACCGAGTAAGGTACCGGAGGACCTTTGGGGCGACCTTCATACTTACACCGACTAGTCATGTAACAATCCGTTCTCCCCTGAATTACTCCGGGTTTGTCCACTCCTTCTCCCCAGATAAAGGGTTATCATCTATCTCCATCTTAGCCTGAACACTCGAATCGAGAAAAAGTCCGTAGCTGATAGGAAGACAATCCTCCCGAATTCCACCAATAACAAGTCACCCGCTTGGCCGGACTGGGCGCTCCCAGGAATTCAAATCGCAAGTGAGCTCATCAGGCTATCAGCTAATTAAAGCGTCCGGATTCCGGAAGCGCGGCCCCGCATAACCTGGGGGCGGCGGCTGTGAAGCCTGTGAATCAGTGATATCAGCGTGGTACGGTTCCTGGTATATCATTGGTCCAGATGGTCTGTTCCAGAAGTTTGTGGATCCCCCGATCACTGGCCTTGGCGCCTTGTGGGGAGTCGCCCGAGTGCGTGTCGTTAACACCGACCGTGCCGTGGTCATTGAGGCGACATAGCGGATGCGATACCGAGTACGACGTATTGTCATCGGTAACCATACCGCGTCCCCGTACCCGTGACGGGGCACACGGTGTAATTAATCGGAGGGCTAGGGTGCTCAGCTGCGGTTACTCCGTGGGATGACCCCTGCCCAATGGATAAGCATTCCCCGGTGCATTTGGATCTAAATGCCCTTCCCTCGGTCCCCTGTCCTAGTAGCTCGTGCTTCGAGAGCTCTTGAACGAGGGGGGTCTCCTCTGACTGGATATGAAAAATCGGTTATGGATGAGCTCCGACGAAAAACCTTCCCCAGATTCCCGTCCCCGCATAGACCTGCCAAGCGTCAGGAATGTGATATTTCCTGAACGGCCAATTTGGTCCATCCACCAAGAGTCTTGGGCGTCCAATTTCCAGCTGAGGCGCAGGTGAAGATCGTATTGATACGTCGTGGTTAGGTCAGCAAGGCAACGCAATTGACGACGGAATTGGCGTTCGATGGGGGGGGGGGGGGGCGCTCAAGACGGAAACAGGCTCTCAGTGGCCGCGTCGCATTGTCAACATTCCTTCCCCGAGCACGTCATGACACCGTACACTGGAAGTTTGGGGACACTGTTTCCCCAGGAAATAGTCGTAACGCACGGTTGCTTCAGTCCAGGAATGTGTGGTACAGGCCCATCTTTAGTAACAGTCTGCACCGTCGCGGACCCGGCGGTTCTTCCATGACTGGCTTCTGGAGATTTGTGTAACCGCATACCTGGCTACCACCGACACGGTTGCAGCGAAATGGAACGGGGGACAAGGAGTGAATATAAAGAAACGGAAAGGCAAGAGCAACTTCATCCTGGAAAAGACTACCAATACCACGTTATGACATGGTTACAAACTCTGTCGCAGGAGTGCACTTCAACTTGGTCATCCATGCTCATGCGCTAAGATCACACCTCTGCAGTTACTCGACTTGGAAAAAGCGAAACACACTACCTTCACAAGGAAACGTAAAGAAAAAGAAAAACGGGCAGGAGCGCATGCGTACGGTGTCAATTGTCTGACACCATCCGCCTGGCAGTACCCCACACTGGAGAAATCAGACAACACCATCACTCATGATCGCTCTTCTCCTCTTCGGTGCATGACCTAGATGCTTGTCGATTGGTCTCGACATGATCAGCCTCTGCGTACAGATAGCCCTATCTTGGATGCGAAGCCGCGTCATTGGATGATTTTTTTTTTCCCTTCTTTTCTTTTTTTCTTTCAGCCCGCATTGGACTGAAGCACCGGCGATGTCGGACCCTGAGGCCTGGTGGTATTGCAAGGTCTCTATTTACCGGGGTGGGGAAATCGCTAGAAAACAAGAAAAAGAAGAGAAGAGGCGGAGGAAGGCGCTAAAATGATGTGCGCGAGTCCTCCGTATCGAAATGGGAAATATTTCTGCCATGGATGTGCGTAACAGAATTTTCCATGTACTGATCAGGGGGGTTGACTGGTTCGATAAATCATGAAATATGATATTAGTCAAAGCTGGGGATTTCATTATCTCAAGGTGGGGTCGTGATTCGGCAGGGAGAAGAGCACATCCATGACTATCGTGATCAACGAGATAACTACACTGTGTACGGATAAACGGCTTCCAGAGGGCTTGGCGGGTGGGCGATCATCGACCGGGAAAGCAACCAAGTTACCAGAAAGTTTACTGCGTTGCGCCCTCAATCCCCATTCTTCAGCTTTCCTACTCGTCGGCGGCTAGCAGCGCACAGAAGAGGGACGTTGCGATGTTGTAGCCCGAGAAACGTACGGTGTAGTAACGGGCTGATCTCCGACAGAATGGGAATAGCAGACTTGCCTGCAACCGGAGACGAGGCCGGGTAGGATGTGAATTGGAGATGAGCCTGCCTGGGGGACTTGCTAAATCGGAGTGTAGATCACTGTGATCATCGTGGGGAAGATCTTCGGTCATCAACCCCCAATCTACCCCGTACCGCCCTTCTTTCTGACAGTCGCAGGCCTGGAGGGGGCTGGCGGGAAAGAAGGGGAACAAGAAGAAGGGGACTAGAATTGACCAGGAAGAAGGAAAAAAAAAAGAAAATCAGAACGAGATACCAGCGATGCCCATCACGAGTCCAATCCTCTTCTAACCATTTGCAGTCCATCAATGTTGGCAACGGTTAATGCCGCAAAAGAAATCCCGCTCTTCACGTAATAGAAGTAAGATGAGAGAATTATTTTCTCAAGGCATTTGATAATGAGTATTCCGGGACGATTCCTATGACTATTAGGATTGTGTTATGTATAATGTTATAACTAATGCCAATAGGTGAGTCGATCCTTCCCCTCGGGTTGGATTCTTCCGTCTGGGAGGCGTGACAAGACGTGCTCGCAGGAATCTTGTTAATCGTGACAACTGACCCCCTGCACTTTAGTCAGGAGCAAAGCCCTCCGTCAGCGCCTAATAAAGACCTGCCACGGTGGTAACTACGGTGTGCCTAGCTGGCAGAGGGCATGTTTTAGCCTGAAACCCCAGGGCAAAGCGCAGTACATACTTCATACGGCGTAGACTCGGTCTTATTCTGGGAAGCAGGTCGTACCGCTTACGTACTTGGGCACTGGTACCTGCGTGCCAACTCCAGACTTGTGTTCCCCATTTTTCCCGCTAACTCCAGTCTTGGGGGTTCAACTAGTGAGGAAGCCATGGCGATATCTCGGCAATCGGTACTGGCACCAGCTGCCAGTAGTTGGCTCCGTACAATACGGATTAGAATTTTTCTTTTACTTGCATACCTGGAGAGATGGTGATCATATGTTCACTGCTCACAGTGCAACCCTCAGCCATCATTACCCTACTGGGTAAGATGGAATGACACAAAAGCTGCGTCCGCATGTACCTCTGGACAGAGTAGGCAGGCTGTACAGTACTTTTGAATGTCTTATCTGGCTGATCTCATTAGCTGCCCTTCCCTGTTTCCACCCCTCCCTCAATTTTCCTGAGACCCCTTCATCCTACGCCATCATCTCCCTCATTCACGCCGATGGGGCTAGAAGGGGGGTCGCGCGAACTACTAACCGCCCAAAGGCCAAGGTCACAATGCGACATCTGCTGATCGCAGCAACTGGACAGGTGAATTTATCCTATCAGGGCAGGGCGAGCCGCCACGATATCACGTACTCGGTCCGCGAAGTGGGGACGCCTCCATCCCCCTGGGGTTTTATCATCTTATGAGATAATGTCAACCAAGCCTGATTTATTTTTATTGTTTCTTTTTCTCTTTCTTTTCTTTTCTTTTTTTTTAAGAGGCGTTTGGAGGTGGACTCAGGACTGGGGTCACTCCCCCCGGTCTATCCGCTACACACCTGGCCCTGGAAAATGAGCCATGCACATTGGCAAAAGGCACGGCCAAATTAAAATCGTGATCGTAGGAATCTGTGCTATCAGCAGCCCCCTCCGTCCGATGACGGGCTGCCTGCTTATACGGGGCTGTTTACCAATGACTACGGATTTTCCGGACCCCCCCGCCAGCGCGGTCTCTCGGGGTTATCTGGGATCTACCACTAAAAACTCAGTCAAGACGGCGGCAGTGTGCATATGTTTTCCATCCACCTGAATCCGTGACACGCAGTCTAGTCTCTTTCTCTCTTTCCTTTGTCCCACAATATCATTCAATTTTCATTACATTAAGGAATACGTGATCCCAATTGCGTTCACTTCTGGTGATAACCCTCGACTATTCAACCCTTGCATACCGCCGGCCATCCAGGAAGTTTAAAACTCCCCTTAGACCCGGCTAGATTCGTCATTCCCGCGATCCATGATACCTAATACCTAATATTAATAGCAAAGTGAAGGTGCAGTGCCATCACGTAACCTATGGGGAAATGTCACCCTGGATGAGGATTCGTGGCGGTCCTCCATACAAATCAATAATATGACATATTTCCTTGGGGCTGGCTGGCTGGGCTTTTGCCGAGCCCCGTATCTCCGTCCGTATCTTTCGTTATCCTCGCTGGTTTGCGCAGGTGCGCCCCCCTCCCCGAGCTCATCAGGAATTCGTTTAATTTACTCCGGACTTCCCCAAGAAGAAAAAAAAAAAACACAAAACAAAAGGACATGGTCTATCACGATTCTCGGTTGGGGATCCTCTACTCGCTGGTCTCTTGGAATGCAGCACAATTACGCAAACCAGCGAGCTCATGTATTTTCTGGGGGTAAATCATTCCGGGTAATGCATTAGTAGGGATGTGGATCTGGGGATTTGCGGAGTTCGTTTCCTAATCTTCCCCCTTGATTTACATGATTTATTTGATTTCTGCTTTTATTTACTGCCGACCATTGACGGCGTACCAAAAAAATTGGCATCGCTTGCGATTATTATGGCCATTACGGAGTAGTATGCAGTGATATTCTTTGTCCTCTCCAGGTGCCTGGCCCAGATGAAACAATGCAGGGCGTTCTTGGAGGGGGGGCACCAACGCCAGGGTTTGTCGGCGGCAGGGTCCTTGGTTCCTTCGGTTGAGGACCTTTAGTAACGGTTATTAGCAGTGGATCAATATTTGTCACATCGAAGGTAAAAATTGACTCGGCCGGTTAATTAGAGCTGGGCTGCCATAAGACTGGACAGTTGCCACAGGAATCAATTGACTGAAATCATCGTGAGCTGGGGTTCGGAGGGAAAGGAATGTCTTTCCGTTCTGTTCTGCCGCTCTAGACCGGCCATGGCATGAACATTGCCCGATGCGGGATGCCTCGGCACGAAGGCCTGGGATAAACAATTCTGAAGAAGTGATGCCGTACCTTGGATCTTCATAAAGACTGTTTGATACTATCTCGGGAGCTACGAGAACAAAGTGTGTGATTCATTATTGATTCACCGCCAGGGCTGATTCTCTACTGTTATCCAAAGGCTTAAAATATAGACAGACTCTGGGTCCCATCCCGGGTTATTTTCGTGGACTCCAGGCCAGCCAGTGGTTTGCGGCAACAGCCTCATCGGACATTCTCGACCGATGATGAATGATGAAGTATTGGATCTCGCCCATCGTATGACTTTCGTCGCAACCGCGCTGCTTTGCTTTGCCCTGCGTCGACTCACCCTATGATCGACGCAATCCGTCACACCGGGGGACTCGTCTTCGTTCATTCGATAACCAGTTCCTTGTCCTGGGCTCTCGCAGTGTCCAACCATCGACTGATAACGGGTCGATCAGCTGGTCGAGACCGACGGTCTTTGAAGTCCTTGATGTTCTGTCGAACAAATCTGTCTTTCCTCGGCTCCTTGCCCCAGACAATTCCGGAGTTATGTTGGATGTTGGGGAAAAGCAAGAAAAATAAATATAAATAAAATAAGATCAAATGAACCCGCAAATTACAAACAAAGGGTAAGAGGGGGGGGGGGGGGTCCTCTTTTTTTTTCTTGGGGGTCGTCATCATCTCATTTCATCATCATCACTGCCGAAGATGTTATCATCATTCATTCAACCCCCATTCTCCGGGGCCACCCTCCTTTATTCCCTTGGTCGCTTTCCTGGAATTCTTTACAATCTCCTCGTCGTCACATGGGTGGGACGTCTTCTTTCTTTTCTTTCATTTTGGGCTTCCCTCCAAAACAAAAACACCCACCATCACGTAATCCATCCGGCGCTTGGTCTGTAATCGTCGTACTTCTCCATGTTTGCCTGGTCGCCTATCGAGGCGGATTCTCCAGATCATCCGCGATAGCCGGTTCGGAGCTTTAGAACGGGACGTTCGTTAGGTATGGTTATTACCAGTCCGGAGTCCTTGACACACGCCATACTCGGTGTACGGAGCCTGAACGAGGAGAAGGGGGGGACGGTACTCCGGAGTACCGTACCAGAGCGTCGAACGGGACACGCACTTCTCCAGACCACACAGCCACTTCTGCAGTTCCAGTTTCTACTCCGTAATCCCTATCGATTTTAGTCTGCCCCACATTTTCTTTTTCATTTTTTTCTTTTTCCCTCCCGGTCAGTCAGGACTCAGTAGTTGCTCCGTAGTGGCTCTTTTTTTTTTTTTTTTTTTTTTTTTTCCCTTGTGTCGCCGTACTCCGTAAACACCCTGCGTGTCCCAAAAAGAACGAACGACCGAAGCCCTTCCCACCCAAGAGTACTACTCTTACTTGCTTCACTGGGAAGATAAAAATAAAAAGATACATATCAACCTCTTCAGAAGAGTACAAAGAAGTTCCAAGGCAGAAAAGAAAGGTAATTTCTCTCCACTGAAAATCGGCCTGGGAGAATCTCCAGCCGATCTGAGTTGAGCACGTTCTTTTTTCTTTTTCTTTGCCTTTTTTTCTCTTTTCTTTTTGCCCCCCCGATATTCCTCCCCACACATCGTACTTAGGTTTTTTTTCCTCTTCCATTTTCATTTTTCAATTTTCGAATTTTTTTTTTTCTTTCAATTTTTTTTTTCTCTTTTTTTCCTTTTTTCCTTCCCTCCCTTCTCTTCGCCGATTCCGATAAACCCCCCTCCCCTAGCACTCTTTCTTCTTCCTCCCCTCTCCCGAGCTCCGTTTCTTTTATTCCCCTCCATTCCTCATTCCACTTCTTCCCGACTCTCCTTTTTTATTTCTCCTTCTCCCCCAGATCGTCTTCTCCAGATTTCATCTCTCATCCCATCTCAAGTTTCTTTGTTCAACTTCGCCCTTCTTGGCTCGCCATACCTATCATTCCGGCTCTCTTCCCGCCATCGGCTGCTGTACACCCTACCACATCCCACACCTTTCCTGCGTTGGAAAGACCCCCTTGTCGCTTCCAGCTCCATTAGCTTGCGTGCAATCCGCTATCGCAACCTCGCTTTCGATCCCATTGCGAAGTCTCCGACTATCCCTGCAGTGACATCCTATCAGCCTGCCAAGCATTCAAGCTTAGGGCGTTGATCGACCTGCCGATTTAGCTCCCTGTCGCGACGAATCCTACTTCGCCTCGGCCTTGCATTCGTTCTGAACGTGCAATCCCTTCAACTCCCGACTCTGTCCCACTTTGGCCTACCCCCACGGAGTTGATTTAGGAGGAGCTTCACATGCCGCCCCCGGCCGCTTCAGTGGATTTTTCTAATCTACTGAACCCTCAGAACAACACAACTGTCTCCGCCCCTTCCACCCCTGTGGACAGTTCTAAAGCCCCCTCTACTCCCTCGAGTACCCAGTCCAATCCAGCCATGGCCTCGTCTGTGAGCCTATTACCTCCTCTCATGAAGGGCGCTCGTCCCGCCACGGAGGAAGTGCGCCAGGATCTCCCTCGACCCTACAAGTGTCCCCTCTGCGATCGTGCTTTCCACCGTCTGGAACATCAGACCCGACACATTCGAACCCACACGGGTGAGAAACCGCACGCGTGTCAGTTCCCTGGCTGCACCAAGCGCTTCAGTCGTTCCGACGAGCTCACTCGCCACTCACGAATCCACAACAACCCCAACTCCCGACGGAGTAACAAGGCTCAGCACTTGGCTGCTGCCGCTGCCGCTGCCGCCGGACAAGACAACGGCATGGTCACCAATGCGGGTTCAATGATGCCGCCTCCAAGTAAACCCATGACTCGATCCGCCCCTGTTTCGCAGGTCGGCTCTCCTGACATCTCTCCCCCTCATTCTTTCTCCAACTATGCCGTTCACATGCGCTCGAATCTGGGACCTTACTCTCGCAACACCGACCGGGCTTCGTCTGGAATGGACATCAACCTTTTGGCCACGGCCGCGTCCCAGGTCGAGCGCGACGAGACGTTCAACTTCCAAGCCGGACCGCGCACCCCCATCTTCGGCTCTCGCCACCTTGGCGGCAGTGGCCGATTGCCTTCGCTTTCTGCCTACGCAATCTCGCACAGCATGAGCCGCTCGCATTCGCACGAGGAAGACGATGGTTACTCGCATCGCGTTAAACGCTCGAGACCCAATTCTCCCAACTCGACTGCCCCCTCTTCGCCTACCTTCTCTCATGACTCTCTCTCTCCTACTCCCGATCACACCCCCCTGGCAACTCCCGCGCATTCTCCGCGGTTGAGGCCTCTTGGCACCAACGAGCTACACTTGCCGTCTATTCGCCATCTGTCGCTCCACCACACTCCTGCGTTGGCTCCCATGGAGCCGCAGCCGGAAGGTCCCAACTACTACAGCCCCGGTCAGGGTCACAACGGTCCGAGCATCAGCGATATCATGTCGAAACCTGATGGAACCCAGCGCAAACTTCCCGTGCCCCAGGTTCCCAAAGTGGCCGTTCAGGACATGCTGAACACCCCAACTGGATTCTCTTCCGTTTCCTCGTCGACCAACAATTCCGTGGCCGGAGGAGATCTGACGGATCGCTTCTAGTTGGATCCCTACATTCCAGCTTTTACCAGTGTAAAAAAAAAAGTGGATTCCAAAACAACAAAATTATACGCGCTACGAAACGAATAGACTTGTGCATTTACAGTGTGGTTTATGGGCATCCTTGGTGTCGGGTGATTGGTTTTATTTTCAAAGTTCATACATTTTTGCGCGGCGTCTTTACCGATAGACGGATGGGGTTTCGTTGGTTTTCATACTTCTATACTCACACTGCCTTCACTTCACCTTTTTCTTTATTTATATCACTACATTCTCCCATCACTTGTTCCTTCTCGAAACATTTACCTTCTTGACTGTATCGTTTTCAATCAGAACCTGCTATTCAGCCTTTTTCATTTCTTACTCTGTTCTCCTCTCTACGGTCGCGGCTTCCATAATTCGATTCGCATCGTGTCTCCCAACATTTTCTATTCTATTCATGTCCCATAGTTTCTTTAGATTCGGACCTTTTTAACAGGACAGGCGGGCCTATACAAAAATAAAGACAAGTTTTGATTATCATTTCAAATATCAGACCTAGTAGTAGTACCTCGTGACTTGTACGGAGTAGATGGCGTTGGAATGCCTAATGATCCTGTGCATATCTACATCTATCAGGTGTAGTCAGTCATTCACGCGGATGAGAATCCGGTTCCCGAGGTCGCATGACACGGTCACGGACTCGGAATGATCTACAGTGTGGTCACTCTCGAGGGAAGAATGCATGAATATGGTCGCTTTGTTATCTCGATCGCCAGGCAAGTAGAATCCCCGTATCTCCGATCAGAGGGCGCCGGGGACCGGGAGTTGATGCCTGAAAGATCTGGCAGTACAGGCTGGCTCGAAGAGGTATGCCGCCCGTATGGTAACGTACGGTAAGAGGATACCTTATGAAGCAGACTAAATCAACACACAAATAAATACCTAGAACAGGAATTACTCGAAATAAGAAAAAGGAAGAAGAAAAAAACAAACAGACCATAAAAAAAAAAAAAAGAAAAAAAAAAAAGAAAAGGAACCCAAAAAGAAAACAAACCAGTGTTTGCTTCCCAGCTGCCTCACCTTTGGGCCGACTGGTTCTTGTTCGCTCGGAGGCCTTTTAATTTAATCGGCCATCTTCCCATCTTTGCTGGCCGCCAAAACTTCCCTTTCCCCTCTTTCCAGCTCAGCTCAGCTCAGCTCCTCCTCAAGCAAGCCATGATGCTTCAGATGCTTCCTCTCGTCCTGCCTTAGTCGGGCATCCTGACGGTGTCTGTATATCGTATATCTGACACTGTTTCTTTATCCTGATCAACAACGATCATCATTATCAAGGTAAAGAGATGAGATGCCTTCGTCCTTGGTGTTTTCCGACTTGGCGCTACTATTCCCCGCCGCTTTGGTCGCCGCTTGAGCTTGGGGAAATGGTGACTTGATAGGAAACCCCATGGCCACGGGCTTGTCCTCCTTACTCGCCGCTCCCTGGCTAAGTATCTGGGCACAGGATTCGTACGGAACTTTTTTGCTTTATTCGGATCGATTAGCAGACAGGTTGTTCCTCCGTGCTTCTTGCACGTTCCGCGGAACAGAGGTTCTTGGTAGCTCCTCTTGTCATTCGTCTAGGACATCTGGCGTACCTTGACCCAGGGGCGTTGGAGAGAGAAAAGTACGCGACATCATCGTAGTCGGGGATTCGAGAAAGCAAAACCAAAAAGTAATGCCAGAAACAACCATGCCACCCTCGCTGATTGTCCCGTCTCTATCGAGCGACAACGCATCGGAAGCCTCCTCGTCGACCAGCCTGTCCCTAGACACGAGATGGGCATCCGGGATCGCAGGCCAAGACATCCTCGAGGACGACGGCACAGGGGCCCTCGTGGTGCCTGCCCACCGGGCCCGCCTCCACCAGCACATATACATCTGTCTTTTCCACATCCTGGACTGCCATCACACGTTCGATGACCCCGAGCAATGGCGGATCCATGTATATAGCCATTTCCGGACCCACAATCCCCCGCGCACAGCGCGCTGTCCGCTGTGTCCGACGCTACGGTTCAACGATACACCCACCGACAAGGGCTGGGATCTCATGCTGGACCATGTCGTCGGGGCGCATTATCACCAGGGCCAGACTCTTGCTGGCAGTCGTCCGGATTTCGAACTGATGCAGTACCTCTACCGGTTGCGGATTATCAGCGTGGATCAGTTCAAGGTCATGCAGATGCCGCCCCCACCGTCGAGTCCTGCGTATCATCGATCGCAGGAACCTGTTCGCGCGAGTATCGGCTCGTCCGATGAGCCGTATTGTGCTCCGTATAGTCGGCGACGGGAGGAAAGAGTGCGGGGTCAGCGGAGGGGGGTGAGCGTTGCGTAAAAGGTTGGAAATTCCCCTTGCAGCCTTGCTTGCAGGGAGAATAGCGATGCTGGTTGGGGGGGTTGTCATCCGACAATTATCATTCACTCGTTCTTTTATTGAACGGGCTTCTTTATATGTCCATCTTCTCTAGCGCTTTCTTCCTTTTTCGTCTTCTGTCTTTTTTTCATGATGATTTGATCTGCAAAACCTCTTATGGCATATTGCTTCTTTTCTTTCGGCGATTTTAACAGTCACCTTTCTTTCTGGAAACTTGGTGGGAGACTAAGGATTTGGTCAGATTGATCCGGACAGCGGCGGGGCATGCTCTTTACTAGCAGCTATGGCTTTTGATGAATCATGATGGATTTGGTATATCATGTCTTAACGACGGACATCATGTTGGCTCCGGGTGCACCTAATACAGATCGATTATCGAGCACTCCAGAGACGAGATATTGACCTGCACTCGGGCATGACATTGAGGGTATTCAGGAATGGGAACCGGCTTCTTTGAGTACCTCTTCACATTTTTTCCCCCAAGACCTGCACTGGGAATCTTCGGTGAGGCATCATTTTCGATAGATCGCATTTCCCCGCATAGTCTGTCTCCAGATGGCGAGAGGTTTCTACGTACATTAGAGGTAACTTAGGGTGTCAATGCAAATCAGGAGTATCGAGACAGGGCAGTAGATCTATCTTGAATTGTTGTTTGTCCCTTAGAGTCATGATCCTCGAGATCTGACATGTTCGCGTCTATACTCCGTACTCTTTATAGTTACCTACTCGATATTCCCCGGGCGAGGAGACAAACAAGACAAACACCCCCAAAGTCCCGATCCCGAAGCATCGCTTTGTTCCCACCACCATTTCTCGCTTTTCGCTGGTTCTAGTGCAACTTCCCGTGAATTCCAAGCTCTCCGATCGTCGTCCCCGCAGAATGAGAGCATCGCTAGCTCTATCTATCCCTTAAATATTATCCGATCCCCCCGAGTTTCCGATCCCGAGCACCCTCGTCCTAGAATTGCCGCCGCAATCGTTCGCCTGCCCACCAACCCCTCCTCGACTACCAGTGCTCACTAGCTTCGAGTCCACCACATATATACAAATTAAGATGGAGCGCCTTTCGATCAATGACCCCCCGGCTGGTCCTCAACATGGCAACGCACCCCCTGGGTTTCCCCCGCAGCAGCATCAGCAACAGCAACAGCAACAACAGCAACCGCAACAGCAACAGCAGGGGCAGAATAACAACACGCTGGGCCCGATGTCGCATGGTCCGCCGCAATTACCTCCACAGATGTTCACCACTGCGGCTCAACTGCTAGATCTAACGGATAGTATGTTCTGGTCTCTTTTGCTGCGCTCGCGCGCCCCGGTTATCGTCTTGTCCGCAATTTGGATTGTTGGATAAGGTTTCTTCCTCCCTGGCTAACCGGTACCGCAGAGAAACTCGTTCTAGTGTTGCGCGACGGAAGAAAATTAATTGGCGTGTTGAGAAGTTGGGATCAATTCGGTAGGACTCCGTGATTTCATTGGGTTTCGTCTAGTCCTAATTGTGCTTTCCGCCTGCAGCGAACCTTGTTCTCCAAGATACCGTCGAACGAATGTATGCGGGCAACCTGTACGCCGACATCCCGCGGGGTATTTTCCTAGTCCGAGGAGAGAATGTGTTGCTTTTGGGTGAAATTGTATGTGTCATACCTCCCCCTCGAAACGGCTGCTTCCCTTCCCTTCCCACTTCACGTGCTGACAATGAGTTCCCGCAGGACCTCGACAAGGAAGACGAATTGCCCACGACGGTCCAAAGAGCCCCCTTCCAGGAAGTGTTCGAGTTGAAGAAGCAAGAGGATGCGCAGCGGAAAACGGGCGACAAGAAGCGCCAGGGCAAACTCCAGTGTCTTGGATTCGAGCCTGAACACAGCGGAGAGATCCTGTTTTAGGCGTTCTGTACGAACCATTTTGTTTGCTTGTGCTGCATCTCCTGTCTGCGTCGCTACATCCGACAATTGCAGGAAGACTAGCCGATCGGCTTGTCTTGTCACTTTGAGAGCGGTTATACCTCTCGAGATGATTGATGGTCCGAGATTTCAAATGAGAACGAGAACGCTCCCCGGGTCCGTCGGTGCTGCCGGGCCCTGTTCCCCGATCACTTGTACGTCGACGGTATAAGATACGGGACTGCATGGGAATGATTCTAGGCCCAACAGGCTGTCGTCGACTCGGTGTGTGATTGGGACCCTTCAGGCGACGAAAGGGTTGATTGATAGATGAGCAGGAGGATCGCGATCTTTTGTGAACCTGACCGGCGAGTGGAAAGGCTGGTGGCTATGCTTGATGATCATTATGTCTTATTATTATGCCTCTTTCTTCACATTTTGTGCCCTTTGTGTTCTTTTTCTGTCGTATTCAAACAAAACCGTCGATGTGGACTGGCTGGTCGTTGGAAATGGCGTAGGTGCTATACTCTAGAATTCCTGGAATACGAGTCTATTAATGATCAGGATTCACAATTTGAATGACTAGCATAAATTTAAATCATTCATAGACCAAGTGCAGTGCAATAGTAAATAAGGAGAATTGACTATTGACTATCAGTTGCTATCGATAGCGATGCCAAGACTTGCCGTACCTTTTTTTTTTTTTTTTTTTTTTCTCTACTGATTAAAATTCCATTCGGGTCTCTTCACAAAAAAAACTCTCTCCGCAATCCACCAGGAGAATCACTTCTTTCTCTTATTTCTCCCCTGTTCACACCCCCTTCTGCTTACGACTTCTCAACTGCCTGTTGGTCGATCTGCCCGTCATGGCGACCCTGGCGGAGAAGCTCGAGAAGATCAAGTCTCCCAAACTGCAGAACCAGCACCATGTAAGTCCCGCCTTTGCCTGCCCAATGTTCAATCCATAGTCGGTTTGCTCTGTCGCGAAATAAGTTCCCATTGCTAATTTTTTTTTTTTTTTTTTGTTCTTCCTTAGACCGCCGTGGTCCTCTCTGCAGTGGAAGACACTCTCCGTGATCAAAAAGCAGACTTTTCTGCCACAGCCTACTTCGCCGCGCTACTCGCCCTGCTATCTCAGTCGCTATCCACCACCCAAGGCATTGTGAATAAGGATTTGGCAACCTCCGTTGTCTATCTGCTCGACATCACCACTGCCTACGTCCCCGCGTCGATCCTCCGCTCCAAATTTTCCCAGATCCTCACCAATCTTGCGCCTGCTCTTTCCCTGCCCGAAGTTGAAGCCCCGCTGCTCCGACCCTCCATCGGCTGCCTCGAATCGCTACTCATCGCTCAGGATGCGGCCGCTTGGAACCTCCCACACACCCAGATCAGTCCGCGTCGGGCCATCGCGGGACTGCTGAGTCTGGCCGTTGACCACCGTCCGAAGGTGCGCAAGAGGGCCCAGGATGCCCTGATTCAGGTCCTCAAGTCGCCTCCCCCCAGCCCGTCGCTCGACCACCCCGCCGCCGATATGTGTGCGGAAACCGGCATGCGGACATTGGGCGACAGCATCACCGCCGCGTCCAAGCAGCGTCGCGGCCGCAACGACCCCCACAGCCGAGAGAACCACGATCCCTTGGTCATTCATTCCTTGCAGCTGGTGAAGACCGTCGCGACCGCATCGGGCGGATGGCCCAGCAAGAAGATCGAGCCGCTCTGCGAGCTGCTAATGAACGCCTCCCGATCGACCAACGAGTACATCACGATGGGCGCGTTCGAGGTCTTCGAGGTCATCTTTTCTAGCATGGCCAATGAATTCTCGTCCTCTAAGCTCCCTCGCCTGTTGGATGCCATTTCCGAGCTGAAGCCCGCGCAGAACGACTCCCAGCTGCTGCCGCCCTGGATCGCCGTCTTGTCTCGCGGTTACGACGTCTCCGCCCAGATCAGCCCTGAGGATACGTTTGAGAAGCTGCCCGACTTGTTCAACATGATCTCTAGCTACCTGGCCTCCCCGTCTAGCAACATCCGCGTGTCGGCGTCCGAGTGTTTGGTCTCGTTCTTGGCCAACTGCATTCCCAATTCGGTGATTATTGAGCCGTCGGTGTACGATGAGAAGACTCTGGAGAAATTGGCGAAGGCGGCGACCGACCTGCTCTCGGTCAAGTACCAGGCCGCGTGGGCCGAAGTGTTCAATGTGTGCTCGGCGATGTTCGACAGCTTCAAGTGGCGCTCGAGCCCGTTCCTGGATAGTATCGTGAAGACGGTGGGCGAGCTCCGCAGCAACGAATCGTTCCACGGCAAGAAGGAGGCGGACCAGGTTCTCGGCAGCGCCGTTGAAGCTATGGGCCCCGAAGCCGTCCTGGAGATCCTGCCCTTGAACATCATCGAACAGAAGGCTGGCCAACCAGGCCGTGTCTGGTTCCTTCCTGTTCTCCGCGACCATGTCACCAACACGAACCTCGCCCACTTCCGCACTGCGCTCGTTCCTCTGAGTGAGGCGCTCTACCAGAAGAAGATGGACTTCAGCTCCGCCGAGAAGGCGGTGGAAACCAAGATCTTCGAGACGCTGGTCCAGCAGACCTGGGCGGTCCTCCCCGGCTACTGCGAGCTTCCTTTGGATCTGGTGGAGTCTTTCGATCAGGGCTTTGCCGAGCTTCTTTCCAACGTTCTCTACAAGCAGACCGATCTGCGGGTGGATATCTGCCGAGCGCTCCAGAACTTGGTCGAGTCTAACCAGGCCATCCTGTCTGTTGAGACGGAGGGCGATGATCTGATTCTTCAGCGACGAATCACTAAGGAGGCCGCCGCGAAGAACATTGCCCATCTGGCTGGGTTCGCTAGCAACCTGCTGGCCGTGTTGTTCAACGTGTACAGCCAGACCCTCCCGCACTACAGAGGTTACATCCTTCAGTGCATCAATGCCTATCTGAGCATTACTCCTGAGAAGGTTGGTTGACAGTTGTTGCTGTTCCATCTTATGACATTGCTAATCTGTTACCGCTATATAGGAGCTGAACGAGACGTTTGCCCGTGTCACCACCATGCTCGAATCATCAATTGCCTCGGAGCAGGAAGCCTCGAAGCAGGGCAACCAGCAGGGCGGTTCCGGCGACAAGATGCCACCCACCTCCCACACCCTGATCGACCTGGTCATCGCCATGTCGATTTACTTGCCTCGCGAGAGCTTCGCCAGCCTGTTTGCCCTTGCCTCGGCCGTGCTGAACGGGTACACCGGTGACCAGCAGCTGATCAAGAAGGCCTACAAGCTGATTCCCCGCCTGGCTTCTACGGAAACTGGATGTGATGCCCTTCGCGAGCGCAGTGGCGAGCTGCAGACCTTGATCCTCTCCACCGCCGACAAGACGCCCGCGTCGGCTCGCCGTGACCGTATGCTCGCCATCCACGAGCTCATCACCTACCTGCCGACCTCCGATCTGCACTTCATTCCCTCCGTCCTCTCTGAAGTGGTCTTGGGCTGCAAGGAAAGCAACGAGAAGGCACGTACCGCCTCCTTCGACCTGCTCATCCACCTCGCGAAGAGAACCGCCGATTCCGAACGCAACCCCCCCGGCACCAAGATCCGCAACGGACTGGTCCCCCACATGCCCAACGACGCGCCGGACGCCCCCGCCACGATCGAGGAGTTCTTCACCATGGTGTCTGCCGGTCTAGCCGGTAGCTCGCCTCACATGGTGGCGGCGTCGGTCACGGCGCTGTCCCGCCTGTTTTTCGACTTCCACACCGAGGTCCAGCCGGCTATGTGCAACGACCTCGTGCAGACCGTGGAGCTCTTCCTCACCAGCAACAACCGTGAGATCGTCCGATCGGTGCTGGGCTTCGTCAAGGTGGCTGTCGTCGTACTCTCCGACGAGAGCCTGCGCGCGCGTCTGAACACCCTGGTGCCCAACCTGATGGTCTGGAGCAAGGAGCACAAGGGCCGTCTCCGCAGCAAGGTCAAGGGCATCCTGGACCGACTGATCCGACGCTTCGGCGCTGCCCCCATCGAGGAGCTGGTCGGTGAAGCCGACCGCAAGCTGGTGGTCAACATCCGGAAACAGCGCGAGCGATCCAAGAAGAAGAAGAAGGAAGGCGCTCTGGCCGGTGAAGACGACGAGGACGAGGACGGCGACAACGCCGCCGAGACCAACGCCAACACGGCCGCCAACGCCAAGGGCGGCCGCACGTACAGCAACGCCTTCGACAAGGCCGTCTACGACTCCGACTTCTCGGACTCCGACGACGACGCCAGCGAGATCGACTTCGACGAAGAAGGCGGCGCCCACAAGTCCGGTCGTCGCGCCAGCAACCGCAAATCCAAGCAGAGCGAGCAGTACATCCGCGAGATGTCCCCCGAAGACAACCCGCTCGATCTGCTGGCGCCCGACGCCCTCGCCAACATCTCCACCACCAAGCCTAGCGTCCGCTTCCTCAACACCGGCCCGGGATCCCGCCGCAAGCACTCCGCCAAGGTCGACTCCGACGGCCGTCTCATCCTGGGTGACGGCGACGCCGCCGACCCCGACACCATGGACCTCTCCGGCGAAGGCGCCGGCGGGGAGAGCGGTGTCAACGCCTACGTCGCGGCCGTCAGCGGGCCCGATGCCGTGCGCCGCGGTCAGCGCGGCAAGGTCAAGATGGGCCAGACCCAGCAGAAGAAGAAGTTCCAGGGTAGTGCCGACGATATGGATATGGATGAGGACGACGCCGCCGCGATCGCCGCTAAGACTTCCGGTCCCCCCGGTCGTCGTGGTCTTGGTATGCCCAAGGAGCACGGCGCTAGTGGCGGACGCATCCAGAAGCGCTTCAGCGGTAACGGACGAGGCGGTGGCCGAGGTGGTGGTTTCCGTGGTGGTGGTGGTGGTGGCCGAGGTGGCGGTGGACGTGGAGGAGGTGGTTTCCGGGGAGGTAGTGGTGGATTCCGAGGAGGTGGCGGACGAGGCGGTGGTGGTGGTGGTGGTGGACGAGGAGGACCCCGATTTGGTGGAAGAAGAGGTTAAACTATTCAATGACCAGATTGAATTGGATTTGAAACGACGTTGATGAAACTGAAATAAAATCAAAAAGCCAACGCCACGCCAAAATGTTGAAAGAAAAGCAGGACAGGGAAAATCTATAGATACCTTTGCTTGGAATCGTTTATTTTATTTTATTTTCTTTTCTTTTTTCTATAATTGATTATACATATTTCTTTCCTTTCAAGTCATTTCTTTTCCTCTTTTTTTTTTTTTTTTTTTTAACATGCCGTTTGGTGCCGGATCATATCTTTTATCTCGTTACTTGACCTAGCATGGACATGAATATGAAGATGAATATGACATCGAACAATCACAATACATGAACAAAGAAGAATACATTCAAAGCATGATGGATTGGCCCCAGAAACCCCCTAGGTACATTTATAGTGTACACATACATACCCATGAAAAATGAAGCTCGAAGCTTATATCTCCATAGTTCTTCATATCCATTTCTTTCTATTCAGACTTAAGCTTAAGCTTTAGTGTTGATGCAAAGGACCTATCTATCTACTCAAAAGTGAATAAGCTAGGGAAGTATGTACCAGCGACAAGAAACAATAAACAGTGACAAAGAAACAAAACAAAACAAAATCCATAATTAGGGTGTGATCTATCCTGAGGTAGCTACTTTCGTACTACAACAGTAGGACGTATGGACTGCAGACTTCTGTAGAATACACAGGATAGAGAGATATATGCCAGAAGTTAACCCATGAAAGTGATGAGACAGACAAGACTAGTTCTCTGGAGTAAGTAACTAAAGTAGTAGTAGTAGTAGTATAGAGTTGATCGATCTTCGATCTCAGATCTCAACGCTGTGGGGTTTGAGTAACGACAGTGGCTAACTAATTAACTAAACTCCTGTAGATCATCTGTACTTACTACTAAGCCACTAGAGTATTCCAAGTTTTCTGGATGGTTAACTAACTAGTTGTTGTTTTGTCGCTTGGTCATCGGTGTGTGTTAAGTTAACTAGTGTTGTCGTCGGTCGGTCAGCTAGCTAGGTAACCATCTATCGATACTGCCTACCCTGAAAGTCAATAAATCTCTTCCCCCTCACAAACTAGTTACTACTAGGTACTAGGTACATACTACGTATAATATACCCAAGCTACACCGCAAATGGTCTCCTCGACGCTAAATCTAAACTTCCCTGTTTTCCTAGCTACCAGTCAGAAATCAGTGGACGAAGACATCGATGAAGTCACTCCGCATATTCAAAGCCCGATGATATGATAGATCAAATTATAAGAGTCAGAGACTAACAAACTCGAGCCACTAATCTAAATTATTAAAATATCCCCAAGGCCCCTCCCTCGTATAGTGAACCAGGGCTTGGGGAGGGTGATCCTAATTACGTCTTCCTTTTCCCTTACGTCTTCTTGCTTGATCCGCTCGCTTGCTTTTCTCCTCCGTCGCTTCTATCTCCATCCTCATCTTATTTTTCTCTTTCTTCCTCCGGATCACTCATCTCATTTCGTCATCTGCTCTGATCTGCTCTGATCTGCTCTGACTGACCTGTGGTCCTCGGAGAAAGAACCACAAAGTTGAACCCGAAACAAGTGCGGAACCCTAAATCAAACAAAGAAAAACAAACAAAGAAAAACCAACTAGGGGGAGAAGAGGGGGGAGAAAGATAAAATTAAGTCCACGGCCGACGCCAGCATAGAAGAGAGAGAAAAAAAATAAAAATAAAAAGACCAGCCTGGGTATCAATTCTTCAAGTGATAGAAGTACAGTACACGGAAATTTCCCACTCTGTTGATTTCGATGACGTTTCCTTATTTGGCCGTGCATGCAAATTATGCCAGTTCTCTCCTTCTTGGGTAGGTATTCTGATTGTCGTTCTGCTCTTCCTTTTGTTTTGATGGAAGTCGTGCCAAAGGCCGCGTCTCGTTCCTCTCGCGAAGGGTCGATAAGAACCAGGAGATAAGCAGAAGAAAACCCGAATCAACCAAAAAAAAAAAAAAAATAATAATAATAATAAAAAAAACAGGCAAGCGGCTCAGAAGCAGGCAACAGATCAACGCCCGGCGCCGGTACAACCATTTCCAACTCCTGTACACTCACGCATGGAGCACATTAAAAGATATAAAAAGGACAAAAGGCTTCAAAAGATCATTCCACATATCCCAAACATTGGTATCATGCCAACGTCAAAACAAAAAAGTGAATCAAATAAACCAGGATGAAAATCACGCTGGATAAACAAGAGATGAAAAGAATATGAGGGGATATCCAAAAAGAAATGAAAATGTTAACAAGAGAGACAAAGTTCATCGGGTGGTCGATTATTAGCGAGGCGATTTTCGAGCCTTGCCTAACCATATATGCCACCATCTAGCGACCCCGAGAACAGCCGCTCGACCGTCATCTTTCCGCTCCGTGCCATCTGGGTTGCCGAGAACCATGGCAAATACCCAGAAAAAGGCCGCAGTCCAAACGAGAAGAAAGAAGGCTAGGGAGAGGAAGGAGGATACGAGCAGAACCGCCACGAGGCCGCCGACGGAATAGGGCTCGCACGGATTGGAAGCCGAGGGCCGGTCCGGATCGTTATTGTATATTGATTGTGTCGACGCCGATCGAAAGGAGGATTTGCGCAGACAGGCCAATCGCTCATGGAGATGCAACTGCGGGACGAGAAGATCGCATAGTTGCGCGCGAAAGGAGGTGGATCGAAGGTAAGGAATGCAGGAGCAGAGACGAAAGGGGGCGGTGAAGAGGACGAAGAACAAGCCGAAGACGGTGTATAGAGATGCACATAGAGAGAAGATCGGTACCGGCAGGGAGAGTCGGAACTGGAAACGTTCGCATATGGTCAACAACATGAAGTTTTACCTTCCTCCTCCGCGGACGCACATGATACCGAGGAAGTACTTACCAGCATCAACAATGCATCTTGACTATCGTCCGCCAAGGGTTCTTCTTCATGAATCGGTCGTTTGTGAATGCGAGGGGCACTATGGTGATGGTTGTCGCCGGACATGGAGGAAGAGTGATCGGTCCAACTCCCACGAGTCCTGTCTTCCTTTCGTGAGGCCCCGTTGCTATACGATGCCGGAGTCGACGCGGAACCATTTTCTCTGCGAGATGGAGGGACGGACACCGGTGCCACGACGGGGGGCTCGGGATCTGGGTATATCGACTCCCCCGGAGCCTGCTGCTGTTGATAGTGACGCGGCAACTGATGCGGCTCCTGCGGATATTGGTGAAGATAGGACGCATCCCACGAATCGGAAGGGAAGGCGTTGGGAGAGGTATCTTCAACGGAATTGAGTTCAGACGGAGGATAGACGGCCGCCCCCTGCTTGGACCGGGGAGGATCCGACGGAGAGGAGACCGAGGGATGATGCGCTGCAGGAGGAACGGCGGGAGTCGTCGAGGGATCGTGAAGGGATGTCGTCATGAGATGGCCATGCTCTTGGTAGTAGGCAGGCGAATGGGTCATCTCCGGCTGCCTCATGGTGGGCGGAGACCAGGAAAAAAGAGGAAGGGAGAGTCGGTGGAGCAAAAAAAAACCAAGATCTTCTCGCTCTCTCGATCTCTCACGGTCTCTCTCTCTCCCCCTTCAGAGATCGTTTACGGCGGGAGAAGCACAAGGTGGTACAAAGGCGCACACAGAGCGACAGGGACAAGCTCACCGCATGGCTTCACGCGCAAGGGGCATTACTCTGTTGGGTCCTTAGGGCAAGGGTTTCTGACGGTCGATCCCTCCAAAAGAAAGAAAAAAAAAAAAAAAAAAAAAGGCAAAAGTAAGGCGGGGAAGAGAGATGGGTGCAATCAGAGTGCGAGTATGGGGGAGATAGGAGAGAGGGGGAGCAAACGCAGACCGGAGGACGGACGATAGGGAGGGAGGAGAGGGGGAGGACCTTAGGACCAGGAGGAGCGGAGGGAGGAAACCAGGAGACTTATAGGACATCCATGAGGGAGGACCAAGAGAAAAAGGATGCAGAGCGGAAACCCAAGAAAAGGACAAGAACCAAGAGAAAAAAGCCAGTCTTGTCGAGGGAACAACAGCGGAAGGGGGAAGTTCTTTCTTCTGGCTTTTCTGTTGCCAAGACGCCCAGGTGCCGAGCCCTTGGCATGGACGACGTCAAAAAGTGTCACATAAATTCATCCATGGCGAAGGGGGGAGGAAAGAGAGAATTAGACTTCCTGAGGTGGCCGAGAGCAGGTCATGACGAGGAGAGTCCAGGAGGAGGCGAACAGATGAAGTTGCATCCTGAAGAAGCGGGATGATCCGCGGCGCACCGAATTAATTATTTTAGTGAGGAAATGGAAGGGAGGGAAGACTGAAGGAAGAACAACTAAACAAGGAAGAGATGAGAGGAAGGGATTATTGGAAAAGGAACGAGCGCAGGTGGTAATGACCATACCGTCCGCCAAGGCGCCAAGACGCTGCGGGGATTATTTGGGCGGATTGGGGTCTGTTTATTGGCTTACCAGGACCAGGAATCCGCGTTCGGAGGTGGGATTTACGGCTTGGCGGTATCACCCCCGTTTCAGTACAGCCGCGCAAGGGCAACCTTTGAAGGCCTGGAAGACCAGGCCAACGCACTCACTACTTACTAAGTATGTAACAAGATGTATGTACCTAAACTACCAGGTAGGTACGCACTACTCCGTCCTCACTACTACCTCTAACACGATCCTAAATACTAATACCACCTCCCTCATTAGTCTCTCCCTCACACAGCCAGGGGTTCCTTTTCCGGGGTCGCCCCCCCCCATAATCTCACCTCGCCGTTCCACCTCGCCGTTCGCAACAAACGCCGAGCCCAGTCTGCCCAGCCCCGCCGAGAGATTGGCACCCTCCCCTACTCTCTACGCAGGCCGCCTTTCCCTGGGCTGATGCAGCGTGCTTCGTGTATGAGTGGTGCGATCAACCAATAAATTAGGTAATCGGTCGCTTCTGCCTTCGTTGTGGCTGGTCTTGTTTCGTGTCCTGCTCCTTGTTCGTCTCCGGCATGTCGATCCGGTCCGTGATACTTACTTTCCAACGTTGGACGTGACTCACTAGTCGCCTAGTTCTCTTCCTGCTGGAGATAAAAGCAAAGGGGGTGACCCATGATGAGGTATCCGTATATCGTAATCCCGTTCCTTACCTTCTTCCCCTCCCAAAGACAAGACAAGAACAAGGCCATCCGTTGAATCCTGATCATGACCGGTACGAGCTTTGGGCGGCCGATGAAACCTCCGACTTGAGCCCAGCCCTTGGGAGCGAGCCTGAGAGTCATCGCCGAGATCTCCGCATCACGGACATGTGGCATTTTGCGTGGCAACGAGAGACCCAGAAGACTCAGCAGCGACGTCGTTCATTTCCTTGGAGCGGAACTATGCGACGATAAAAGCCCTATTGGGTTCTGCTGTATCCTTGTACCACCGTCTGTCACGCATCCCGCCTCTGGGCAGCTCTTCTTGTTGGTTATGGTATATCTCGCATCTGCTCCAGATTGTCTTGGCCGGGTTGCCTAGATCTTGGACCGGTCCGCTTGCGCTTGGCTGGGGGGGAACCAAGATGCGATCTCCTCACGTCTGGGGCTGCCGAGCACATCATACGAAGTACATGTGTAAACTCATCGCATGTGGATAGCTCACTCGCTTCCCTACTGGAGCGCAGCACTGAGGATTGATTCCAGAGGTGGAGAGGGGGGGGGGGGCAAGGAATAATTCATAGGTGCATGATTGTGTACGGTACCTTATCTCGGCGGCAGGGGAACGACTCGCTTCGCAATTCACCCCTCCTTGATGAGTCTCTATCAATCCACTAGTGGAGTTGAGCGAGTATCCCATGATCTGCTTCGATGGCGTCAACCGATTTGGAAGAGTATGCACTAGGGCCACTTACGTGACCTGCCAGACTGCAACGATCTGCCTGGTCTGCTATTTTGCGTCTGCTGAAGAATACAACGGCAGGAACAGAAAGAAGAGAGACAGTAAACCCAATCGCAAAGCAAAAGTGAAGTGAGGTGAGTGCCCAATCAGTCCGTGTGTAGCGGTGTAGAGACGGGGAAACCCTCCACGACGGACAATTCCCACACCATCCGGAGATTTCAAGCGGCCAAGGAATACCTCCAGCCTGACACGGTTCAAGGATCGACTGGCCAGTTGTTCCAGTTCTAGTTCCAGATAAACTCACCATGCAATTTTATTGGTTTTGCTTTTTTTTCCTCAATCTTTTTCGCGGCTCAACCGGGCTCGGCGGTTCTTGGTCTGCCCGGGGTATCGCCGCCAATAATGGATCTGGTTATGGATATAGATGAATGGATTGACCTCTCATCTCGTAGGAGGACTTGCCGGTTTGCCGAACGATGCTAGCGAGTTTGCCAAGTTCTTGACTGTTAGTCTCTTATGTTGGAGAGTGAAATCGCCTGCCCTATAGCCTTGCCGAGTCTTTTGTTTCCTCTAGTCGCTCCACTGCGGGAACAGGAGGAATGAAGCAGAAGAGATTTCCTTCCTTCTTTCTCGTCTCATTGACCTATTCACAATAATGGATGAACAGACCCCGGCATAAATTCTCCCAGCGAAGAACCGGTTCAGCAAATACCCGAGATCACTATCCATGACATGGTTGTCATGACGCCGAGAATCTCCCAAGTCCCAACCCTCATTGTACTCCGCATCGCCTTGTGTGCCGAGTAATTACGCAAATCCCGAACCCCGAAAGAAGAATGTGACAAATTCACACACCCGAGGTCCCATACCGACGATGATTCCAAGCATCTCACGAACTACCCCTGTGGCCTCGCAACGGGCCCCAAAACCGAAGTTTGCACGATTCCCACCGCACACACATATTACATCCTACCTACAGGGGCCAACGGTGCGGAGATGGATCGTCCCCCCCAAGTGAGGAGTCGGTGAGCCGAGGTTCCATCCCCGAGGCCCATTCAGCCTTAAGATGCGCCTGCCAATCCCTCGAGTGATATATCGCATATCGGCGTGTGGATTGTCCGTAGTGTTTAGACTGGGGTTGGTTGGTTATATGACAAGTCTTATCATAACTCCTGACTTTTCTGTCCCCTTGAACTACCATCGGTTCAAATTTTTTTCTTCTTATCATTTGTGATTCTAACCATTCGCACAATGAACGCATGCCCTGGAAAGCAGAAAACAAGAAAATCGAAATGAGCGCCCTCGGCTATCGCTGGGTTTACTATGTTTATCCACCTACATACATGCCCTTCCTGTCCACATGCAAGGAGCAAGGTGGAGACGATAACACATCAACCCGCATAATCATTCCCCTGCATCTGAGGGTATTTACGGCGTGGGATGTCTTATCCTTAATACCTGGTGTGCTTGGTTGCTGTGATATTTTTTTTTTCTCGCTCCTTGCGGAGTACTATTGCCTCCCTCCCTCTCTCTTGTTGCTGCTGTTGGGTCGTCTCCAGATGGCGGATGTCTCAAGCATGTCTCCTTGACATATGGGGTAGGCGATCGTCGTGATGAATGTTCAATATATGACAACTGTGGACGTAGCTCTCTATCTCTTCTTGCTGGTGGGACGGGGCCTGATCTGCCCCCTGCTTGTTCAATTGCAGCCATACGGAGTATACTGGTGCTGCTCTGCTCCGATCGTTTCCCTGAAGGTAAGCTTGTATTTTGATCTAGGACCGATCATAGCATTATATCTCGTCGAGAGTATACGTAGTCCAAAGACAATCTATTCTTTTGATAATATTCCGCAATGGATATCCACCAATATCTTAACATTGTACCACACTCTGCCTTTCCTTTACCGTCAATTTCAACTAATAGACATCCCAAGCACTTCACACATTCCCCCTATCTCCGACGGCCAGCAAGTACAGTGGGTACATTCCTAACTACCATTCTTCTGGTGACACAATCCTGGCCATAGCTCGCATGTTACTCCACGCTACATTATATATGGAGTACATACTGGGTACCCCATAGTCAGCACCCCTCCGGAATCAATGACATCAGCCCGCAGAGACAGAACAGGGCTAGTTAGTCGTTACTGTACAGCAGTCTACCCCAATTCGGGGCTCGCATGAATGTTCAATGTTGGTGTCATCTGTAAGGGATGGTCAGGGTAAGAGGGGTAGGTAAGTGGATGCGCCCGATCAAATCTATGTCTATTAGGGGATTTCGGCCTCGATAGAGGGAGGAGTCGAGTGATGGTTTGCGCATATGGATCATACCCGTAGAATCGCCGGTTTGGATTGTAGCTGTTGTCGGAAGATTGTACTTGGACTTGGTTGAGGTAATCGATTGATGGGATCTGGTGTTTTGGGGGTGTTGTTGTGTTGTTGCTTCTGTTTTACTTATATATGCTCCTATATTGTTGATTGGGGTTTTTTTCTCTTCTTTCTTCCATAGAAAACGTCGAGCCTTTCTAGAAAATAGATACGCGTCCAAAGAGAGAGAGAGAGAGAGAGATTCTTCCCGGAGAAGAGGCCCCCAAACAGAAAAAGGAAAAGACGATATGACCCTTCACCAACTGTCAGTTCCAAACCCTTGTTTATTTTATTTTTCTTGAATACACTTGGTCATACCATTTGTGATCCCTTCTACCCCATAAAAAGAAACACGATGTCAAAATCCCATCCCCAACCCCGGTTAATCAGTGGGGCACTACTCATTTTCTATGCAAGGATCGATCCCGACCGGTTCAAACCACAATCCTAATAGAAAAAGAAAGGAAAAGAAAAGAAAAGAGAAAAAGGGATCTAGTATTTATTGATCGGGACGTTTTCCAAGTGTGTTATTGTCAAGTTAACGATCAGATTCAGGTGACTAGGCGCGAACCTACGTCGCCTGCCTACCTGTCTATTTTGGTTAAGTCATGGTTGTTTTGTTCTTTTCCATTCTCCATCCTCTGTCGCTTCCCCCTTCCCCCAAATCTTGGCGCCTGTGGACTGTGATGTGGGCACTAGGAAGTATTTCAGTCCCGGCCCCCGGCCGATTAGTTACTGTGGTTAGGTTGACCCCTGTTCGTTTCCGTCCCGTCTCCCTGCGAAAGAATCCGGCATCCTTGGCTTTTCTTCCAAGCTAAGGAAGCGCCACGGCCCACGACACGTCCCCATCTCGGGTTCTTTGTGAGACATTCCCAGATCCCCTAGAGTGGATTGGATTGGATTGATTCACATTATTTTGTTTGGTTTGGTTTGGTTCGGTTCTTGGACTTGCCGTCATACGAAGAGCAAGAAGCAGGAGGCCAGTAGCAGAAGGACCTAAGGCACTGCATGAATGCTATCGTGTAACCTAACCTGGACTGTCAGTCTGTCATTACTTGGTAAAATGACGGTTTGGTTGGGGATTGGATCGTCCTTAAGTAGGTTTCTATTGTTGGACGATTAGAGTTTACTGGACTGGACTGGACTGGGTTGAATTGTTCGACTCCGACTCCTTTTTTTTTTTTATTCTTTTCGGCTCGGCGAGGGCTCTGTGCGTATGCATATTGCAGACTCGACCTACTAAGGCACAGTACTTGTAAGAAGTTACGGTTGCATATCAGCAATCAAATCAGATCCTGCTGTGTGAGCCTGTGACGCATTAGTCAAGGCAGGAGGGTGAGAAAAAAAATAAAACATAAAAAACGTCACGACTCACAACCTACCAAATCAGCTTGTATGTAGGCTTTTTACAGTTTATTTGTTTGTCTGTCTTCGGGCCTTATCCTAGTCCCAATCCCAGTCCTTGCTGCTGTTCCAGTTCATTGTGGTAGTACAGAGGATGGAGAAAAGACGAAACATTAATTAAGTTACTGTAGATAGAGCTGTCCTACGGTAACTGTGCTTCTGTTTCGTTCACGCCTACCTGCGGTGTAGTTACACACTCCCACATCAACATTCAAATCCCTTGGCTCTGGCCCCTGTTCGTCCGACCCTCCTTTCTTTTCTTTCTTTCTTTCTTTCTTTCTTTCTTT
>JANFQY010000034.1:0-168121 GCA_025592935.1 Aspergillus ostianus | reverse complement strand
CCCCCCCCCCCCCCCCCCCCCCCCCCCCCAGTAGATAATAAAATCTGTTTGGCAAGTCCGGCCAATGATAACAAAAGTGATTCCACGTACATTGAACTAGTAGTTATGTTACCCACTTCTAAACAACGCGAAAGCCACATCTTTTAAACATTTTCGGGGGGTGACAACGCTGCATGATTGTTAACGGGAGTTGCCCATCTGCTCAATACACCCCGGGTTTGTTCGCGCAACATTTGCCTAGCCAAGTCGGTATTTGTCAGCCTTCTCAGCCGATCGGAATAATTGCTACATTTTGTTGAAGTTAGCTCATCATCTGACTGTATTCTAACCCCATTTTGAAGCTTAAGCAACTACAGTCGGCGCGGACTACGCATTCTTTTAAAGCCCCAGAACTGCCACAAGTAGACTAGAATGCCCCGCCTGTCAGACCAAGTCCACCAATCCTGGATGTTAATACAACGTAAATGAGCCCTTGTATGGTGTTCAATACCAACATTACTTTGGGTTAACTCAGAACTGGATCAATCCCAGGCCTTCAAGAGGTGATAGGATTTTACAAGAGAAGGCAAAAATACGCAGAAAGAACGATTCAAGCATAAACGGACCCATGACTCGGGAACTGTCGCTCTCTATAGCCTCATGAATGAAATATGTTTTCTTTACCTGTATATCGTTCTAAGAAGCAGGATATGCCGATATTCCATGCAGTCCATTCTGTCCACCGGTAAATACAGCGAAACATGAAGATCAGAAAGTTGCTCGAAGATTCATAAAATCGTCGTCACTAACCAAACATGCCGCATCGTGCTTGAAAGCCATTTCAGAAATGTAATCAAGGGCACCCGGCGATTGCTTCCATGCGTCCTCGATATTAAACCTGGCAATATCCTGGAGATTACAAAAGGTGCACCCAGTATGCCCCATCCGATGGTTATGCCGACAACATTCAGGCCGCAGCATCACGCGATGGTCAAGCAGGTATGGCCAGATGTATTTGCACCGTTGTCGGACCTCCCACCATAGCCTGTCTATTTGAGCTTTGACATGGTGGATTCCGTCTTCGTAGTTGCTCCGTCGTGAGGTGCGCGTGTTCGCTAAGATCGGATTGTTATGCAGACGTGTTCGTACAAGCTCCAGTAGCTCGAGAGGAAGTCTGTGGCCAATAGAATCCGACACCGCACCGTCGATTTTATCGAACACTTGCAGTTCCCTGAGCATCCGCAATTTAATCAGGGTTGCGAATAGGAGCACCGCAGTTGGCACGAACGGGCTGTGCAGCAGATCGGTGTCGTTCCACGGATCACTACTTCTCTCGTTGGCCATTTCTTCGTCACTGAGCCATCCTTTGCTTCTGCAAATGGCAAGCGTATACTGCCGTAGGAAGGCATGGCATTCGTCATCCTGATTAGTTCGAATGAGATACGAAGCCACCACACGGGGGGCAGCAAGGTCCAAAGTATCAGGTCGAAGGATTGTATTCCACTTCAGATAGGTTGCACTTTCCTCAAGAGCCTGCCTGGTACGCGCGGCTCTCAAGGCCCGAGCCAGTGCATGTCTGTCTTCCAGACATTTCTCAAACGCCTGGTCTCTGCCCTCCTTCAGGTTGACGGGATCGATTTCTAACACGTTTATTGTGTCAAGGCATTCCGCTTGGCTTGGAGGAAGGGCATTCTTTGATGCCTCATATTGCTGGCGTGCTTTAATGATCTTCTGGCAGCAGCACCTTTTGTGTGTCTTATGATGGAGCTTTTTATGTGCCGGTCCGCAGTAGAAGACTGCTCCACATTCGCAAGGGGAAAGATCTTTAGTTGCATCACATTCAGGACAGCCAGAATGATACTGACCAAATGGTGGAAAGCACATGGTGGCTGCGCTGTAAGCGAGAATGAAGAGCCCGAAGTGGGTGCCGGTTCTGGATATGGGTGTGAAGAGTGCAGGTCGCATCCATTGTCTCAATATATCTGATCTGGGAATTTATGTATTGTCGCTACCGATGTACCCATACCGGAACCCTCCTTTTGCGAACCGTGTGCAACAAACAGTCTGTGTCCGTTTACCGGAGCCTGTAGGTCACTCACATATACCGTGGGGTCCCTGTAATATAATCTTCAGGTGCCTTGGATGCCTGTCGATATCCTTCCTTCTCCCTACAATCAATCACCCATTCGACATGGCCGACTCGGACATCTCAAGTCCTCATCACTTAGTTTGCTTCTATTAGTACAAGCAATACTCCGAACTAGGCGCTTATACCATATAACCGCTTTTGCAAGACAATTATCCCATTTGCACCGTTAAAAGATTGGCGATAGCTTACGACGATCTTTCTTAGATCGTCAAAGGAAACAACATCCCACCCAATGAGTGGCAATAACCGTCAACGGAACTGACTCTCAGGCTAATGGGAAAAGTCTGGATTTACACATAGAAAAGCAAAAAGGTGAGAAGGAAAAGAAGCGGATAATATCCACTCAGTTCTCATAGAATAACAAGGCTAGAATTCACTTAGGAGGGTTTTCTTTAGATCTACCGGTACCCTATCTACAGCCAGACCTCTAACCTTACTCCTCCTGTCTAAAACAGTGTATAAAACCTTCCCTGGTCCTCCGTAGGGTTTCTTTCAGACTCATCAAGTAGATTCCCGAAGTAATCAAAGGTGCCGGGAGTAATCCTCTGTGCCTCTCGAATACAGGTAATAAGTTTAAAAGGACCTTTGTTATCTTGAACGACTTCTTCGCCTCGAAGTATTTCCGTCTAGTTCCCCAGGGGCACCTTTACGAAAATCCGTTCTCCTCGGTTGTGAGAAATCTCCGCCTCAGGCGTTTCCCCATGTCGGAGCTCACTGATTTAATCTAGATCATGTCGAGAAGTTCCTGCAGAACCTTGGGTCCAACTACTTCCCGTATTATTGGGAACGAGTGCAGGTCCTGAAGTGCCCTGAATTTGATCAGCGTCACTGCCACTAAAAGAAGGGGGTGGAAAGTGAAAAAGTAATCAGTAAAGAACTCAAGATCGGTGATGATGCCCAGCGAAATCTCAGGTGGTTGTTCTCGATCCCATATGTATTCGATGCTGAGCTGCTTTATGAAGTCGTAGGACTCGCCGTCATGGGATACGATCAAACTCACAGCCAGGGCTTTGTGATACTGTGGACCGCATACCAATCTGAGATTGCAGGCTAATAATCTTCGAACGTGAAATATCATCCATTCGGCTGCATGGATTGGACGAATGCCGTCGAGCCACTGGCTGAGTGAATGCTCATCACAGCAGAAGTCAATGGAGAATACATCGTAGCTATTCATCAACTATTTCATGTCAGAGTCAATGGTGGGTATGTCATCGGTGTCGGGATCTAGCACATACCAAAGATCCGGTGGTAGTCGATTCCATGTCTCTCTTCCCACTGTGCATATCCTGTTTAGACATACGAGAACCAATAATAATGACGATCTTTATCCTTGGTCATTACAATTAAGGCTGCAGTAAAAGGCTACTCCGCACAGGAATTCTAATACCATCTCCATGGAGTCGCACTGCGCACATCCACGGTGGAATATACTGTCACGCGGCGGGCCTCGGGCCTGGTACCACATTCTGCATGTATGTGTGGTGTGATGTTCGAAGATCAATACTCAGGAAACAGGGGCTGTATTTATAATACGCCGATTACTTATCGTGCTAATCGCACTTATTCTTCCTTTATTGCGGAGCATGCCGTCTAATATCGCTTATGGTCGGACATTTAAAGCAGGGGAACTTTTGAGGGTTTGGGCAGAAGAAAAGGATTACTCCCAAGATATTCCAGCGGCCCTGACCTGTGCTAGCCTCTGCCTACACAAAGCCCTCTTTTGCCTTGGGTCTGGCTAATTCCAATCATCGTAGGATTATATACTCGCGTGGGCTTGTGACCTCCGCTAATTCACGCCTAGCTTTCATTCCTCTGAAGGTTTCAGCGACAGGTCTTTTCTCCCCAGGCTTTGAGTTGCCAAGTTTTTAGAGTCTCTGAGACTGTCAGGGGTTATTTCCATGGTGTGATGGCTGCGAAATGTGAAAAACGCAGGTAGAGCTGGAGCGGTGACAGCAAGACATACGATTACATTAGGAGAAAAACATATCTAATCAATCAATATTCTATTAGGTTGTTAAAGTTTGGTTATTTGAGTATTCTGGTATGAAGGAGCTGAGCAAAGGGCACCCTTTATCCATCTGCAAAGAGGTTCCAGTTACGAAGGATGCATATGCATGTGCATATGTTGCTACGCAAAGCTAATTGTAATTATAAAATTGGCAACAAGAGAAAAAGATATGATACAGTTATAGAATAAGCGAGTCAATATACAATAATTCAGACAGGGCCTTTAGATTCCAGAGGTGAACAATAGAACTCAGTTGGCACTATGTACCTAACCCAGGTCGGCCACCTTCCTAAATTCCCAACAGCAGTCATTTAGACAGAGGTGATATCCCAGCCAAAGTTACTCGTCGCCGGCCATATTCTCCTCAGTCTGACTCGTGCTCCGCCATGGGAATATCATCCAGTCGGACTTCCTCCCACATATCAGGTTCCACTTTGATTTCAGGGGTCGTCCTCTGACACTCGGCGAGGAAGCGATCGACGAGCTGCTCGGCACCGGGAGTCTTCTCAAAAGGTTCACGCAATTGTATACGAATGATAGCGGCCGTTGTGTGAGAGGTCGAGTTCTCCTGAGACTCAAACATGTTAGCAGGGTTGTCCTTGGCCATGAGATAGTCCCAGACCTGGTGATTATACTCATGAACAGCGAAGACCAGCATACGGACCTGCTGGATTAGGCGTTCGATAAGGCGCGAGCAACTGGCTTCGCTCATGGTGTATCTGTCATCTTCTGCGGTGGCGAGAGCATTGAAGAACCCGAAATGGGCTTTATCTTTCAACTCCTTTGGCACAATTCGGGTTTTCTTACCGACAATCCGTGGCATATCCTGCAATTGTGCTATCACTCTCAGTTTCAGGATCACAAATGCCACTCGCAGAATCTGCGAACATGGGGTCGCTCGGACCAGCTCAATGTCGCTCAATGCGTTCAGTTTGTGGTAGTCTCTGATGCGGTCTTGAGGCTGTTTATACTTGGCCACGAGAGCGCCGAGGTATTGTCTCATGAACTTGTAAGTTTCTTCATCGAACTTCAGTCGAAACATGAGGCCCATCAGAGGCTTCAGACAAGCGTTCACCACTTGTGGCTTGTCCGGAAGCATTATCAGGGCCTTCCTCAGCAACTTGGCCCGCTTTTCGGTAGCCTGCCTGCTATGGAGTCTTTCCAGAACTCTCGCATAGTTGATCCGAGCCTCGGTGTAACTGTTCACGTCAAATACGTGGTTTCCGAGAATCGTACCATGGTCGATGCTGTCTCCAGATGGGCTTTCCGGAGCAAAAGGTATCTGTGACTTGATCACTTCGTATTTGGTGCGTTCTCTGCAAACGGCACTGCATACTGGCATATGGGCAAGAATATGAGAACCCCGATGCTCCTCGTTACAATAAAAAACAAGTTTGCAACGTTGACAGGGGTAATTGTTGTCTGCGCCAAGGCAGTGAGGGCACCTGCTTTCGAATTGATTTGACTGAGGCATAGTAATGGTTATCAAGATGGCAGGTACTCAATCTTTTGAGACTGGTTTCCTTAGATCCAGATACTGCACGATGCCACTGTGTCGGCCTATTGAATTGCAACAAAAGAGACATGTCCTTTTAGTTGATTGCTCGGTATTTATATAGCATTTGGCTGTACCCGTAATATTGGGACAGCCCATTATCCTCTTACTCAACTCTTTATCTCTTCATAAAGAATAACAATAACCAAGCCAGGCTCCCGGGCAATACATAGTAGGCATCCCATTTGCAAAGAGATTCTATCAAACATGGCTATGTAACATATATCTGGCTGGTTGCCTATTACAGTGGAGTGTCCCGGTAGTTGTAGGTTTTTCGTTCTCGGTATTGAAAGAGGGTATGGATTTTCTAGAGTTGCTTCTTACTGCTCTATATGGTTGCCCTGATGGGCCATTCATTAATCAGGGTCAAGACTATTAGACGTAGAGCTCCATAAGATAGATCCTCAATAATTGCGCCATACGGATACGACCAAACAAAACAAACCTAGCTGAAATGAAACCCCTGGTCCTATCTTGGACGAATTGCGAGGAAGACAGTACTGAGAATCTAGCATGGGTATGTATGCTGCTTCGCTAACTGGGCGCTACCATATCCTCATGATCACGACAAGGCGGCAGCACCATGCGAAGAATCCTTTGAAGATAATCCACCGCACCCGGAGACCCCCTCCAAGCCAATTGGCTGTCTCGAATAATTGAATGTGCCTCATCCTGTTTCATATCAATATTAACCTCTGTTTCTCCAGGAAGACGATGCTTGAATGAAACTGTGAGCTCTCCGTCCTTGAACATCTCGCTCCACACATTTTCATTTTCCCTATGAATTTCTTGCACCAGGTGTATGGTGTCCTTGTCCAATGCCTGAATCAGTGTATCGTAGTCGTTACTTTCAATAAATCGGCGGTTTTTCCAGACCAACGGACTGACCGCGACCTCCTGACGGATTTGGTCCAAGATTTCGGTAGGCACGGTTGATTCAAGGGCTTTTGTGGTCATTCTTAGCATTCTCAGGTCCACGGCCACTCTGACTCTCACCAGAATTTTGACGAAGTTACACCGGGTTATCATCTTCCAGTAATTGCCGGAGATCGTGCTATTTGTAGAGATCTGGAATTTTGAAATGTCAAGTCCGTCGAAATACTCACGAGCGAGCTCGTCGTCCCGGTTGAGGCGTATCAAGAAAGGCGCAATTCGAATGGCTTCACAGGTAGGTTTGTTTCGTGATGGAATATACCAGTTCTTGACGAGATCCATTTCACTTTCCAGTGCCAGCGTGGTGTGGACAAGCGAAAGACTGCATCGGTAAAACATTTGACTAATTGTGTATTTGAACAGGAAGAGTGAACCAGGGTTTGTCCTTCTGATAAAGGTTTGCCAGTCATCGGTCACGTTGGCTTGTCTCATAATATGATCACGCTCCTCTAGATTAGTAGCTCGCGATACACAGATATCTTCACATTTGCGTTTGTGCTGTGCGTCATCGGCTTCTTGGTGCTCCTGGCTACAGTACAGCACCACCATGCATCCACCCTGACATTGCGTCAGGTTGAATGCTGAGTTGCAATATGCGCAGCCGTTGCGTTTAAAGACCATTATGTGACAGAGAGCTTGAGGTCTTGATAGAAACGGTTGGGTATCTAGGTATGCCTTTAAGCTGCGGTAGATGTTAGAGGTTTTGTGCGAGCTTGCTCTTCATGTTCAAACGCGGCATGTCCCGATTATTCAAGCCAAATGATCCATTGAGCAACTGTGAAGTACAGATATAATGTCTGTTCGATATCTTCCACAGATATCTCTGCTTTCAGTATTTGGATGCGGAATATTCCAGTTCCGGGTCTAAAATTCCTCATTTCGCTATTTCCGAACGAACAGGCAATGCAGGACTGACATGTTGCGATGCTCCGGTTCAGAATACCTCTGTACAGAATCTGTATGAAATGCAGCTGATATTGACAAAATTCCAAGACTCCATTCTCTCCTTTCTAACTTCTTCTGAGGTCTTTCGGCCGGAGACAGCCGGGATCGACGGCGCTAACCGCGGAGCATCATCATGTTATGCGTTCTGCACTAGACAGGCTAAACGACTAAAACTTGAGAACAACGGCTTTAGCGTTGGCAAGGATCAGCAAGTATGACCTCATCCAAGCTGCTCGTGCATAAACTTACAGCGACTAAACTCTGCACAGTAAAATCCCGAAGCATCCCCTCATCTTCTGCCTAGTGTTCATGCGTGGCCTGTTCTTGGGTCCGGAGAATTTCCTCATGCAATCTGTGTCTTTCGGGATGTATTTAGTGTAGGGGTTATCCCGGCTGGCTTTGTCGGTAGTGACTTGCAGGAAGAGGAGTATCGCATTTCGCCATGTATTTTCTCAATGCTTTGGCCGTTCTGGTCGGCCTGAGTCTCACCCCCCTCGCTGCGTCTATCTCGGACTCGCCCCTTTCAACATCCGGTCGCTGGATCGTTGATTCAGATGGAGCAAACGTCACCTTTGCTGGGGTAAATTGGCCCGGCGCAGCAGATGCGATGCTGCCTGAGGGTCTTCAGTACCAGTCCATCGAGTATATTGTCGGCAAGGTGAAAGAGCTGGGGATGAACTCGATTCGACTGACATTTGCGATCGAGATGATCGACGACATCTATGAACAGGGCGGTGATGTGCCGATCAAAACTTCCCTCATCAACGCTCTTGGTGAAGAGAACGGGACCTCTGTGTATCAGGATATTGTCAGCCACAATGATCAGTTTGGAGAGGATACTACTAGACTAGAGGTGCGATAGCTTCGTCGTGTATAGAACGTTCCAGATACTGACCGTGATATACAGGTCTTTGATGCCGTTTCCAAAGAGTGCTACAAGCAGGGCATCTACGTCCACCTTGACAACCACGTCTCCAAGGCAAAGTGGTGTTGTTCCACGAATGATGGAAACTCTTGGTTTGGCGACGAGTTCTTCAACGTGACCACCTGGCATAGAGGATGGAAGTACATGGCTGATCACGTATGTCGCCGCATACTCTTTTGGTACATACCATAGCTCACCTATCCATCTACAGGTCAAAGACCTTCCCGCCGTTAAAAGCGTCGGAATGCGCAACGAGTTCCGTCAGCCCGATGACGAATCCACGAGCGAAGAGTATACCTGGACAGTCTGGTACAAGAACATGGTTGAAAATGCCAACCAGATCAACGAGGCAAATCCCGATCTCCTGATATTTTTCTCCGGTTTGAACTTCGACACAACCTTGGCTCCTATTCCCACCGGGGAAGACCTCGGCGATGGTACCAAGTTCAATAAGGATGACTTTGCCTTCGCTGATAAGATCGTGCTTGAGCTTCACAATTACGCCAGTGACACTGGGAGCTGTGACAGTTTGAAGTCAAGTCTCTATGGCAGTGGCTACAATGCGTTAGATACGCAGAACTCGAGTATTGTGAATGTTCTGCCGGTGCTATTGACCGAATTCGGCTTCTCTCAGGATGACGATTCTTATACCACTGTTTATGCTTCCTGCCTGAAGGAATATTTGCCCGAAGTTCAATCGGGATGGATGGTCTGGGAGCTAGGTGGAAGCTATTACATCCGTGAGGGAGTGCAAGATTTTGATGAATCTTGGGGTGAGTTCTTTTGGGAAGAAACTAAACTCAATTTACTAACTGCTCCGCAGGGCTTCTTGATCATACCTGGTCTGATTGGAGATCTTCCGATGCGATCAACAAAGGAATGATTCCTATGGTTGAAGCGACTTTGGGGAGTGGGTAGTCGGACCTGTATTCGATGAAGGTGGTTATACGGACATCTCTGATGAACTATTTTCATTATTCATTCATGAAAGTGCAGTCCCTTGTCTGTTCTTTAGTCTATCTCTCTTCATTCATGCCAAAGAAGGCGCTTCCAGTCCACAAATGAACCATATTTCCGAGGCATGTCGTGCGGAATACCGTCCTAAATCCCTGTTGTGGAACGTCCTGAGTGGTGTTTGGCGAAATTTGCCTGAACCTGCATGGAGCCGAGACATGCTCGACCTGGTTGGCAGATGAAGTGAAGCCCGTCGTACAACTGGGCCGTGGCGGGGAGGATAGGAAAACTGTGTCAATTGGACCGGATCTGCATGCCGTATCCTAAAATGGGTGGGCAGTCATTCTGTCTGCCAGAAGTATTCGTGGAATCAACGACGTAGGTCTCAATGTCTCGGCTTGCTGCTGCAGCTATATAGCCAATGGACCGCATAGCAACACATATCAGCATCTATATTTAGCACGATCCTACCTGTCTGGTCGCTGTCTGGCGGACCACCTCTTTGCCTTCCTCATCCCTGTCGCTCGCCTAGTTCAGCCCATCCCTGGGCAAAGACACCACCGGTCTCGCGGTAGAAACGCATCAACAATACATCCCACCACAAACCATACCACATAACGCTTTATACTTGCTTTTATCCTTGTGATTCCTGTCGCTTCCTGAACTCCTCCACCACTGGCACACACCTGGGTCCGGTGTATGTGTATTCCATGGTCTAGGAGAACTGGGTCACTTCGCCGGAAAAGGGCACTTGCGGACGATCACGTTTACTCAAGAGTCGTTTTTACTAAATATGGCATTCAGTGATGGTAAAATTGGCGGGATGTATTAGCTGAATTAAACAAGGTAATATAGTCTAGATTGTACGTCATTGTGCAGCGAAGCATCTCACACATTTTCAGGCATGCTGACCAGCTAGCTACACATCCAGCATCAACCTCCTCGAGCAGTATTCGATCATCCATGTCGAATACCCGCTCAGCCCAGGAGGTGTTTGACCGAGCTGAAATGGGTGGCGTGGGCTTGCGTTACAGTGCAGCGTTCCTGTGCGATACTATCTGTGGGGTGATATACTTTATCATAAACGAACCTCCGGTACAATGTAACGTTTCTGTTTGCCCATGATACGTTGTGTGCGTTTATCGTGGCGAGGTCTTTCCTCATGTTGTCAGTTCAAGGAGGTCGGCTGGGCAGGTTTGGGGACAGGTTTAGTAGATAGAATGGGCTGGAGTGATACGTTAGACATGATTTATTCAAGAGGAGACCTTTTCGCCGTTCATGTTTATAGACAGCCTTTTCTAGGATGGGCGATCAGCTTAGATACTATCGCTTCAGTAGGCCGCATCCTAGGCTGGATAATGTGGGCTAGAATGAGACATTTAGTTCATCATGAGCTCATCAAATTTCCGGGGAACGTGTCTGTGTGGCGTTCTTGTCAGACAGTCTAATCTTCGTCTCTCTCAGTAAGGATGGAGAGTTGTTATATCCTAGTGAATCACACAGTAGTTGCCTGTACGACCATATGCAAAGGGCAAAGGATCACTGCATAAAAATAAGATTACCTGTTTTTCCTACTTCAATTTGACTAATCGTAGCCTCGCAACACACTCCATCCATAGCCCAAAGTACCAAATTCTACTCGAGAGCAATTTTCCGGATCCTCCTCCATCCTTTGTCAAACTAACATAACCTATCCAAGAACGTTACTCAATGGCTGACATGCAAGATTGCTGCATTTCCCGAATCCTTAGACCATATCTCAAACCGTCCATCATCGGTGCCAATGTAGACTGAGAATCTGCCTTCGTCGTCCGCCCTTAGGCACGCAGGCGTGACATCCAGTGCCGGCGGGTTGCCATACTCTGGCACATTGAAGGTGGCGAAGACAGGTCCGCACACCGGTGCCGTCTCGCCGGTCACGGTGCCTTCGTCCCAATCGGATGAGCTGGCCGCGGCCACGGTGATGTTGACCGGGTCCCGGGAAGGGCGCGTGAATGCCGGGAATTGCACGGTGCATTTTGTGATGGAGGAGGGCAGGGCCGGGATTTTGAAGCCCACGAGGGTGCGGGTGAAATTATGTGCGTCCGCTGTGGCCTCGAGGGTCTCGTGGAAGCCGAGGGTGCATTTCAAACAGTTTTGCTCGGGGCAGGCTAGGCAGCCTGCAGTGGAGCGGAGGATCGTGGAGTCCTTGACGGCGGGTCGGTCGGTGGTTGCGGCGAGAGCGGTTATGATGCTGCTCGCCAGGGCTAGTGCCGACAGCAAGTGCAGGGCAAAGTGCATTTTGTAAAATGAGGTAAACGTTGAATGAAACTATCTGAAGTCAACGCAAAGGGGAGGTTGAGATTGAATGAAGTAAGGGATAGGCAAGTCTTGCTGGGCTGTTTTATACCCCGTAGTGGCAAGGGTGTGGTCTGCTGTATACAACCACAGACAGTTTCTGGATGACGATCATAATGCTACCTTAAGGGATGCTCAGATATCTGGCTTGTCTGATGGCAACCGAACTGATTGGAAGGGTTTCTTGTGTATTTCCGAGCTGGTTGCCTCTCCATATTTAGAACGGCGAGCCTGACGGCAAGGCCCAACGACAGGTCAAATCGGCCACACATGCGCTAACCGCCACTGCATTGACGGCCCGATTGATGCTAAGTATAGCAATGCCGGACCATGAGCTTTTTGTCCTGGGGAAAATGTTCCTCAGATGTTACACGAAGTGTGATTCAGGGCACACAAGCCATGAATGGCATGTGCCGGTCCATTTTGAATGGACCTGATGATCTTTTGGTGTAGACAGATGTGTGGACAGGTTAGTTGACACCTTCATCCTGCCGATACATGCCATATCAATCTATTCGGTGATCGAGAAGGATCTGCGATTAGCGCCAGAATGGGTCGGCTAAGGTCTAAGGATCAGCCGCGTTTCCACAAATCGGGATGGTCGACGAGTGAGTCACTGGTGAGTTGTTCTCTCACTCCTCAGTACTCAACCCTCAATTCCATCAGAAACCACATTGGCTATGTACAAACTTGTTATCTTCGATTTCGACGGCACGATCTTTGATACCTACGATGCTATCGAGCACTCTGTTCTCCTGACATTCAGCACTCTCCTCCCCGGGTTCACCGCGCCTCTTGATCAAGTGCGTCGACTTGTTTCCACGGGCGCTCCTCCCGGAAACACGTTCCGAAGTCTTCATCCCGACCCGAATATCTTTGACGAGGATCGTTGGGTCAAGACATATCGCGAACTGTACGCTGCCCACGGCCAACAGCGCGCCAAACCATTCCCCGGTGCCGAGCTGGTGCTTCGCTCTTTGCGCGCTCGCGACATTCCCATCGTTATCATCAGCAATAAAGGCGTGGAAGCGTTAAAGTCGGCTTTGACCAAGACTGGCTTGTTGGGATACTTTCCCGAGCCCTTCATCTTGGGCGATGGCATTCCCGGGGTTACGCGGAAGCCCGATCCTTCCAGCTTCACCGACGTGATGTTGCCGAGGTTGAAGGAACTTTATGGGGAGAGAGAGGGCGAGGTTCTCATGGTCGGCGACACCCGGACTGATATTCAATTCGCGCGTAATATCGGAGCAAAGGTTTCCTGGTGTCGATATGGGCAGGGTGACAGCGAAGAGTGTGACCGCTTAAACCCGGACTTTACCATCGATTCAGTGATTGATCTGCTGGACCTTGTGGGCGTTCCAAAGACCGAGTGATTCCGACCGATTGCATTACCTCGATAAATGTCACACTAGATCATTTCACTCATCGTTTTATATAATCCCAAATGGTATCTTCATTCAGTCCACGAGGCAGTTTTCCATGATAGTATCGATCTGCGGACAAACCACTTTCCTGGTGACAACTTGTCTGCCGCAGTGTGCGGATACCTTGCATTATGCGGGGGAATAGATGCAAGGAATCACAGACTATTGCGTCCTCGACCAGTTGGTGACTAACGACCGTATCGAAGCTGAATAGAGAGCTAGCTCAGCCGCACTAACGAGGGAATTTTTGATGCACATCCACGCAGATCCCCTCGAGTTAAGCCCCTCTTTCACCCAACATGGCACGAGGAAATTGACATTTCCACTGATTGATTAAAGAAATCAACATGATACGCTGGCAGACACACTATCTTAGTGTGAATCCTGAAGCTAGTCAATTAGCGTATCATTAGAATCCCAGCTGACGTGATAACCTTGCAAAGTAAGGAATGCTCGGCAGGGCGGTGCCTTGACTCACTCTCTGGCCCTGGATGAGAGGGTTACTATTGGACGTATAAAGAGAATGGATGGATTCCTCGGCGGCAAGGTCACCGATTGCCATGGTTCTCATCTACTGAAGCCTCGAGCTTGTGGGTTATAGTGCGATATGCCTGCAGACGAAGAATCTCCTCTCCTCCAGGACCCGAATGTCCAGGAGCGACAGATCGAACAAAGTGAATACGCCAACCAACTTGTCGTTTATGGCTCATTTATCGGTAAGCATCTTGAGACGGATTTAAAGCAGCCCTGACGTTGCATCAGGTATCTTTGTTGCCGCAGCGGATGATTCTCTGGTTCTTACAACATGGAGCACCATATCCTCCCAGTTTCAACGCCTGTCCGAGGGTTCATGGTTGGTTGTTGCGTATAATTTCGGTTTCTGCGTCTCACTTCCTATGGTATGGCCCTTGATGGTGCGTTGTTGCCCACAGCACTGAGTCCTTGCGGATAGTATGGCACCCTGAGTAGCATGTACGGTCGGAAAAATGTGCTTCTCGGTTCTTATGCCCTTTTTGCCGTGGGATGTCTAGCATGGTTTGTCTACTCATGCTTCAGCTATCTCGAGCGTTTACTCACCCTCGTTTAGCGGTCTTAGTGGCTCGTTGGAGCAGCTGGTTCTTGCCAGAGTCTTAGCGGGGATCAGTGGTGGAGGAATGATCTCACTGGTTTCCATCATCATCACAGGTACGTCAGGCATTCTCTGTCAAGGTGTATTTGAACTCATCCCTAGCAGACTTGATTCCAGCCGGCGACGTAGCTCTTTTCCGAAGCTATGCAAACGTTGTCAGTGTTCTTGGCAGGAGTCTCGGTGCTCCGTTGGGAGGACTCCTGATACAGACTATCGGATGGCGATGGTGAGTGCGCCCTGATCACATCGTAAGTGTTCATTGCTCATAAATCAGGTCTTTCCTCGGTCAGCTTCCTCTGGTCATTATCTGCGGCTTGGTGTCGATCCATGGCCTTCCACCCTCGTTGAATAATCGCGAAGTCGAAGAAGACCATGAGAATGCTCCTCCCACCAAGCTGTCGGAGGTCGACTTTGGGGGTCTTTTCTTTCTTGCCCTAGCCACCGTCATCTTGCTTTTCATTCTTCAAGATGCAAGTGTCACGACAGAGGACCATAGTCACCTGATAACATTGTTGTTGCCGTCCCTGGTCGTAGCTGTGACAATTTTCATCTTGGTTGAAGCATTCTGGGCTCGAAGACCGCTCATTCCGCTTAATCTTATGATAGGATCGTTAGGTGGTTATTCCGCGGGACAGGTGTTGATGAACGCTGCTCGTATGGCGGTGAGTCTGCACTTTCCCTGGAATGAATGTCTACTAACTATCGGTCACAGCTTGTGAGCAACCTCGTCCCCTATTTCATTCGGGTTGATGACGCTGGCAACGTCTTTGCTTCGTCCACGTATGTCATCAGCTCTGTGGGGATATCCATCGGAGGTGTTGTAGCCGGCGCCATCATCAAGAGGTACTGTGATCCTGGTCTTACGAGACATGACTAACATTTCATGCAGAACGAAGCGTTATAAGAGCATGACAGTCACTGCCGGCATCATCGCCATCGTGGTGTATCTCCTCATCTTTGCACGCTGGCGCGATGGCTGCTCCATCCCCGAGATATTCTATTTATTCCCCAACGGCTTTGTTGCAGGTGTTTTGTTCTCCACACAATTCATTGGGATGTCGTTCGGCGCGCCGAAAGGGTGTCTGGAGAGCTGCATCACGACCTATTATCTGTTCCAGCAGCTGGGGTTGATCATCGGTCCTGCGTCGGGGGTGGCGGTCGTTCAACGAATATTCGGGAGTCGTCTCTCGCAGAACCTGGAAGGCTTGCCAGAGAAACAGGTATTATCATAGAGCTTGTGTTGTAGGCCTCTGACATCTAATTGTTGGTTTTAGTTCATCGGTCGGATCCTCGACGACGCAAGGTTCGCCGAGACGTTGTCGGACTCCGTGCAGCGGGTTGTTCGTTCGAGCTACCTTTACGCTTTTCAATTCCTGCCACGTAAGTTAGCCGTTTTTCCTTCGAGTAGAGGGTGCTAATGAAGCTGGTCAGTCATTTCTGCAGTGTGCTCGATGGTTATGTTGCCCATCATCATGTGGCAGAGGGAAGAGACGATTGAGTGAATTCTTGGTCGGCAAGCATTACTGAATTCGGGCACTTCACTTTCTTGAGTAGACACCGCGAAGGGCGTAGACCCCCCAGCTCGCTAGATCTGATGTAGCGTGCTGTTTGGGATGAAAAGAGTAGCTGCAGGTCAAATGCACGGAGCGATATGGGCTGAACGAATATAAATATGTATTGACAGGTACCAGCAGGACAGAAGGAGAATAGAGTTGTGATTCAAGTATCTAAAAGGTAAATATATTCGCTAACGTCCTTTGATGAATGTCAAGAGTTGTCGATGAAATTGCGTTCTTGACAAGTCTTGTTGACGATGAAAGTACGGTAGAAAGACTCGACGTTTCTGGAGGATTACCTGTTCGGGTAAGCACGAAGTAGTTGCTGCCTAAGGCCTGCCACCATCCAATCTGTGGAATCATGACACGTGATGGCAGGCTTGCTGCAATCGACACTAGAATTCCATTACGCGGTCTGAAAAGGAGGACGGTGCCTTGGACGCGACGTCGCAGTCGCGCAGGGAAGCGCGTCAAAGAAATTTCCTCCCTCAACGCCGCACTGCCGGCCGGTGGGTACCACAATGTATTTGAATCAAGGGGCTATGCAGTACGCCTGTAGGTACGTTGCAAATTTCGACGGTAAGCAATAGGTATAACTACTCAACACGCTTTATCAAATTAGATAGAAGTGGCTCATGTCCCTGGTTGGACATTTTGACACTAGCTAGTACGGGATAGCGACTGCTTCTACACTCATGTCCTGCGAGGGTGATTGGGTAGCAGGGGCTTCAATTGGGGCCATGGCGACAGGTTCGTCGTTCTCGGGGTCTAGGCAGGGGCTCGTCATCTTCATGCGTTGGACAGAAAGCAATCTGACTCAGCCGTGTCGGTTGAAGATGTTTTGGAATATGGAATGGCAAGGTCGCACCGCAGGAAAAGATTTGAAGATAAGCGGCAGCCTGGATCAAGGGGCTGCAACGATCCTGGACCTGGCAATGTCTACTGCCAGCCCCCAAACAATCTATAATATATAATATATAATATCCTCAGGACCGGGTGATACCGTGATGGCAACGCAGCGACTCGGATGGTCTAGCCTGCTGCATCTTATGCGAAGTCGCAAGACCTTGAGCATACGAGAGTTCTAGGCCCAGCAGCCAAGACAAAGAGACGAGACCGGCATGTGAGGGAGAAGGGGAAAAGTCGGTGCAGCCGCACGCGCAGGCAACGCCAAGCGTTGCCATGATCTCCTCACGTGGTCCGAAGTAATCTTTACCCCGCAAAGATCGCTTTCTTGCCACCGGAAATTGGAGACTCGACGGCGTAGCAAGCTGGGATATCTACGCCCTGTAGGTGTCAATTGTATACCGTCCAGTGTCCATAAACGAAGAACGTAAAACAAAGAAAAACCCTGAATACGGAGTTGGTGGCCATTATGGCGTGATTAATCTGGCCATCGGCAAAACTACTCCGTAGAGTCTTTAGCGCGGACGGGGATGGTCTAAAAGAAAAGTTCTCAAAGAGGCCCCTGTATAGCCACATCCTGGTCTTTGGTTAGCTACCGATTAAGATGACCGGAGCCTGGTTCGGCGAGGCTGTGAGAAATGACAACGTGGAGGTTGACGGGTGAGGTGTACAGGCTACAACTCCCTGCGGGTTGTCGGTCAAGGCATAAAACCAAGAGGGGAAAGGAAAAACCCTGAGCAGAGGCGACGTCAGGGCGCAGGACGGCCGATCACCACGTCGAGGGAAGGGGATCCAAACCGGGATGGTGAGCACGCCTCTCGTTGCCTCTTCCGGGAGCCCACGTGACCCATGAAGCATGAAGAATGGCAGATGCAGATGTTCTCCGCAAAGAAAGCAAAATTAGATGAGACATTCCGGCGAATTGCCAGCCCGCTCGGACTGCTGCCTGATTTCTAGTTTACCCCTTTTCATCAAGTTTCTTTGCAGGAACCGCCGGCGGCGGAGGAGAGTTAAAGAGTTAAGCTCCAAACGGAGCCGGGCTTGGCAGTGACTGACACTGCGTACCGCGTGCATCCCTCTGGTCGACTGTTGATGTCCACGACTGGCGAAGGTATACGTGAGAAAAATACACTGTCTCCTGTAGGACGTCGGAACCGGTTACTCTATCTGAGCGATCAGGCATCAGGCATTCCTGATTGTCTCTCTGTCTCTCTCGCTCTGTCCGATCGGAGTCGGTTCACTCCGCCTCCAGCCTGGTTGGGCTGATCCCTCTCCACTACCCACCGCCGTCTCTGCCTTCTCAAGTTCTCCGTCCCTCTCGCTTTGCGTCTGCCGTTCCCAACAGTCAAGGCCGGTCACCGTCGCAGTGTTCCATACACAGCACTCCGCCCACAGCCGGAGTAACCTGTCCTTCTCCACATGGAAGCGCTAGCGCAATCCCAGAAAATCATGACGGGCGGGTGATGTAACCGTGAGAAGGTGACTTTGGCAAGACATTAAGAACTAAATGTGAAAATCAAGAAATGAAAAAAAAAAGAAAAGAAAAAAAAAAGCGAAAAGGAGAGGCGGGTGGGGAGGGGACTATTTGACAACTACCATGATAACCCATCGTGTAGTTTATCTAGCTAAGCCTTGGTGCTGAGACAATGTGGGTTGGTTCTGTTCGCCGTCCGCTGGCTAAGGAGTGATAGTTAATCGACACGAGGGCCAACCTTCTGGAAGATAATCGGGGAAATTTGGGAGCAGCTATTAATAAATATGATGGGAGAATCAAAAGAGGCAGAAATAAAGAATAAATAAATGGCAGGCAAAACAAGACTCAGAATGAAACCCGCCGGCGGCGAAAAGAGGGGAAGCCTAGAAACCGCGGATGCAGCCACCCAACCAACCAGCGGCCTCCAACGCACTTTCTCGGAACATCTCCAGATTTCTGGGCCGGTGATTGGCCCAGCATCCCGGCCGGGTGGAGCGGAACGACCACGGTCCAGGCCGCGAAGGGAAAGTGATCACTTGCCCGACAGCCTGTCAAGTCGCCGAATGGAGAAATAAGAAAAGAAAAAAGAAAAATGAAAAATGAAAAAGAAAATGAAAGAACTGGTCCCCAAACCCTGATTGTCCGGTCGAACGAGATGCTGCAAGAGGTTGCAACGTTGAGGCAACCCTCAACGACCCTCCTTCTTGCACCTGTCATTATTACTCTCATGCTGCAGGAACCTCGCACCGTTTCCCCATCACTTAATCTGTGCCCGCATTGAGGAGGGAGTCACTCCCTCACCTGCTGAATTTAGAGGACACGCCGGACCCCTGTTTCAGTAGAAAACTCGGGTGCTGCGGGCCCCGACTGGAACAGGGTCTGGATAGCCGACAGTTCGGATTGGTTCAAAGGAGGGGGGGAGGCCCAGCAGCGTTTGCGTTCTAATTTGGGTGGGAAAAGGGACAAGAGGCCAATAACGGGGGCGACAGTGGAGCTAAGGGGGCTTAGCTGTATTGTTACGCTGATCGTACACTCACGATACACCATATTCACGCCTGTCAGGAGGGAGAACACTCAGAACCGGGTCGGTGGCCAGGGTCCAGTACCGGCCAATACAGGGTCTCGTGGGGCGGCGTTTCACGGTCTGCGGCTCTCAGTGGCTCGGCTTGACTAACAGACCTTCTGGGCTCAAGCTTATTCCCGTTTTCTTTTTTTCTTTTTTTTTTTTCCTTGTTCGCGTGTCTTTTATATGAGTCGCACTGGCTGCTCAACCGGCGTTGGATGATGCTATGAGGTTGGCGATGGTGATGTCGGTCCGTCTGCCGCTCTCGGTCTACTAACTCTACAGTCCATCCTTCGTGACTCGTTCATTATATTTACTTCTGCCATCTACAACCTTCCTTTTCATCCTCCTCCTCCCTCGTCCTTGGATCGTCATCCTCACTACGGAGTAACCTTTCCCCCCCCCTTTCGTCATCTTCCGCCTAATCGTCAGAAAGGAAAAGCCAAAAGAAAAAAAAAAAAATTCCATCCATCCACATCTCATATACGAACCATCTCAATCACAGCTTCCTCGCCTCTTTCCCTTCGGTCCTGCCATGTCGCTGATCTGACTGATTAATCGTCCGGTCGTGCCGTCATGAAGCTCGCCAACTGTCTCCACGCCGTCGTGCGGCGTATCATCCCTCTGGCCCAGCGACTGCGCGCCTCGCCGGGCCATTTCTTCGATGCTTGCTGGGAGTTTTCCCGTCGCTATTTCTTCACCGTCGCCCTGTTCGCGCTGCTGGGTGCGAAGATCCTCCATCTCTACGCTCATATCTATTCGCTGCCTCCGCCCAAATTCCTGCTCTGGGGAATCACCTTCTTCTTCCAGGATGTCTGCGTCCTCATCCTCATCCGCATCCTCACCCAGCGGATCCCGTGGCGACCGGTCGCCATGGTCTCGGCCTTGCTGGTTATCCCCTTCAGGTATGTTGCTCCCCTTCCCCGTGGAATTATTTGACGGAGTTTCGAAGATGCTAACCCATTGAAAGTCTAATGATGTCAGGAATGGCCGCCGCTAACACCTCCTTCTACGTCGTCACCGGCGCTGAGATTCACTGGCGCCAAGCCAAGACATTCCACCGTGATGCTGCCGCAATTCGCACACTCCTCACCGGCCTGACGGGCTTCCTGATCGTGGAGGGCATTCTCTTGACGGTCGCGTGGTTCACGGCAAACCAGGTGCATCGTGGGGCGGGCGGGGTGCTCAAGGTTCTTGCGTGGCCGTTACGTCGGCTGGGAGGATTGATCCGGAACCTAATTTATCGTGTCCGGGGCCGGCAACCACCGATGCCTCTGCCCGACCCGCAGGTCTACGAGCAGATTGCCGTCGACGACTATCGTGACGACAAGAGCGACGACGAAGACTCGCTGCCGATGAACGAATCCACCAACGTGGGAGCGTCGCATAAGAAAGACTCGCTTCTCAAACGGGCAGGTGTCCTCGTGCCCTTCACCCTCCTGATGTTTTTGCGCGCCCTACGTCCCTGGGACCCTGCCTTCTGGTTCCTTTCCGGCGCTCTGCCCTTCACGCCCTTCACCGATGGCAGTCATCGCCCCTCGCCCGTCGACACGTTCGGCATGCCCGGCGACTACCGCTGGTTGGAGGGCCGCACCTCGCTGGCGGAAACTCCCGTCTGGGACTGGATGCCCGAGAAGGCCTACCCCGGTTTCGAGGATTGGGATCATACGGAACGCCCGGAATTCCACTACAGCCCCAAAGACGACCCGCTGCACATCTCCAACCTGAATAACCCGGTCTTGGAGCCCATCCGGAACGCCCTGAAAGGCGAGAAGGGTGCCAAGATCAAGCACGTCTTTCTGTTGAAGCTCGAGAGCACTCGCGGTGACCTGTTCCCCATCCGCAAAGATAGCTTCATGTGGAACCGCATCGCCGAGTCTTACAAGGACAAGAAGTTGCCCCAGGAGGTGCAGCAGCGCATCGCCAACCTCACCCGGACGGCCGAATTCTTGACCGGGTTCTCCGACGGGTTCCACCACAACGATACACTGCACGCCGGTAAGAAGACGTACGGCGGTATCGCGGCGAGCAACGCTTTCACCACCGGTACCTACACGCTCAAGAGCGTGACGGGTACCGTGTGCGGTATCACGCCGTTGGTCGCCGACTTCAACCGCGAGTACCAATACCACATCTACCAACCTTGCCTGCCGCATATCTTCAACGCGTTGTCCCACCAAGACGACATTACGAACAAGACCGACGACTTCCGCACCTGGCCTTGGCATTCGAAGTGGATGCAGTCGGTCACCGACAGCTACGACAACCAGGACAAGTTGACCCCCGAGCTAGGGTACCACGACATCCTGACCAAGGAGCGCATCGAGGATCCGACGGCCAAGCACTATCCTCCGGAAGGCAAGGAGGTCAACTACTATGGCTACTCAGACACGAATCTTCGCGAGTACATCCGCGATGCTATCGACGAAGCCGAGAGTAACCATACGCGTCTGTTCCTGACTCACCTCACCGGTACCACCCACCACCCGTGGGGGTTGCCCGACGACGACCTGTTCCAGGAAATTATTGAGTCGTCGTGGACTAGCGGATCCAATGGCGATCTGAATCGGTATCTGAACACAATTCACTATGTCGATGGGTGGCTTCAGGAAGTCCTGGACATCCTGGAGGAAAAGGGAATCGCCGACGAAACGCTGCTCGTCATGATGGGTGACCAGTAAGTAATGACGCAAACGGGTGTAGATGACTTGTGCTAATCGGACCTTTTCTCCAGCGGTTTGTCCCTCCCTAACGACGGCGGATCCACCCCCTATGACAACCCGCACATCGGCAGCTTCCACGTCCCCATCGTCTTCTCGCACCCAAAGCTCCCGCAGGTAGAAATCAAAACCCCCGTCATCTCCCAGCAGATCGTCCCCACCATCCTGGACCTGTTGGTCGAGTCCTCGTCGCTGGGCCCCAACGGCACGCACGCGGCTAAGGATATTCGGTCACTGTACGAGGGCCAGTCGATGATCCGCGAGCTCATCCCCGAGGACGCAAAGGACAAGAAGAAGCAGGATTGGCAGTTCACCGTCATGAACACCGGTGGTTCCTGGCTGGCATTGCGATCGGCGGCCCGCCCCAAATATCGTCTGGTGATCCCGTTGATCGACGATCTCGAGTGGCGCTTTACCGATTTGGAGAAGGACCCCAACGAGAAGAAACCGTACAAAGATTTCAACCTGGTGGATCTGGCTGAAAAGCTGGATAAGGAGTACGGTGAGGACGTTGTGGACTGGCTTCGCGACGCAGCCCATGTGGCGCAATGGTGGGTAGTGGATAATTGGCACCGCTACCGATATCACCCCAAGCCCCCTAAACACAAGGGTTGAGGGGTGATTCCTTCGCCAAAAATAAGGAAAAAAACAAAAAGCCAAAAAAAGTCAGAGAACGACAGGATAGGATCCCTGCCTTCTCCCCTAATTTCCGCCTGCTTTTGGAAAAGAAGCAGTGCTCGTCGTCCGAACCCCGTGGCCCTGCGTTTCTTGGAACCACGCAAACCGGATTCGCCGCACCCGATGCATGTCGTTGGCACCGCATGGGTAAAGGGCTTTCCTCCGGACACGCGCAGGACTCGTCCGAGTCCCTGTACACTATTTCTCCGATCTACCCGTTTCTTGTCTATAGATTACGATTTTTTTGTTGATACTTCCAATGGAACATGGCTGATGATATACCCGCGTTTTTGAATTTTCTTTTTCCTCTTTTGGGTTAACCGTATTCGACTCTGGCGGCATTGATCCCTGAGGGACCCCTGAAGCCTTCCCTCAGCCCCCCCTGTCCTGCCACTTGACGTAGATTTAGGCACCATTGCAATTACCAGAGAAGGCGTCCGGCTGTTCAGGGCCGGGAAGACGTGAAACCGCAGGATCGTAGGAGGATGAGCCGACGTGCATTGGCACTGCGTGGCCATTGGGACCAGTCAGTACGCCAAGACACCTTGTTCATCTCCATCAATCAGCGGTCTAACATCTCTAATGCAGGCAACGGGGATAAACCCGACCTAAAGCTATCGTCGATACTTGGTATGTCTCATGCCTCATGATCCTCCGTGTCTCGGGAGGCACGGTTGACGATCACCGTGCCTGACGGGAGATTTGACTGTCTATCCGCGACGCACTAATGCGACTTCTTGGCCTTACCGGGTAATTCGCGTGCCCGCGATAGATAGATAGTTCCAACTATCAAACTCTTCACGGCATCGTCTTGCAAATTTATGACCTGTCATTGGTCTATGCTAGTTGTGTCACCGGCAGGGTACGCTTTGAAGGAGGGGGCTCCACCAAACCCTCAATTTACCCAGAACCGCTATGGCTGCCTCCAGACGCTATGCTTTTGAAATGGATCCACGGACCGGTGCTCGAGCTGTCTGCTGCGTCGCTTTCGTCCTGGTCATCTGCCTGGCCTCTTTCATATATATAGGACTCAATGCCGCCGTGGCAGACTTGCAATCCTGTCGTCCGATCACGCCTGGTTCCCTGGTCCTCTTCGCAATGAAGCTGGTGAATGGTGTGCTCGCTGCCTTTTTGGCGGCCAACTCTCGTGTGTTTGGCCTTTAACATAGGATCTCTTCATCAGGCAAGCTAATTCCCCTCTAGTGCTGCAGACATGCCTCGCCCAGTCGACCAATGCAGAGGTCTTTACCGATTCCGAGACAGGCATCACGTTTGATACGTGGACTGTCCCGAAGAGTACGACCGCAGGCGGTCTAACCTTTGGTCTTGCTCTACCCAGCACGGCTCTGGATGAGGATGCGAACGAGTTCTTGGGTTACCTAGTATGCTCCCTTCTTAATGTTCTATGCGGTGGTTCTAACTCAACACTCAGTCATGTGCCTCCGGAGACGAAGAAGCCACTGGCTGGTGCGGTGTTTCCATTGGCGGGTCCATGAACAGCAACCTCCTCTTGATGGCCTACCCCTACGAAGATAGCGTCTTGACCTCCCTCCGCTTCAGCACGGGCTACGCAACGCCGGACGTCTACGCGGGCGACGCCAACGTCACCCAGGTCACCTCGCGCATCAACGCTACCCACTACACCGTGCTCTTCCGCTGCGAGAACTGTCTTTCTTGGGATCACAACGGCCAGACGGGGAATGTGTCCTCCAGCTCCGGGAAATTCGTGATGGGTTGGGCCCAGGCATCCGACAGCCCCGAAAGCCCGGCCTGTCCGGAGGAGATCTCCCTGAAGCAGCACACCGGCCAGGGCATCTGGGTGGCTACTCTGGACGAGAACGCCGCCAGCGACTCGTACGCGGACTGGGTCAAGAAGGCGAACCAGACAGTGCCTGGCGAGTGCTCGGGTGACGGCGGCGGCGGCAACGAGCCGGAACCCGTCCCCGTGCCTAGCAATGCCACCTACGATTACATCGTTGTCGGTGCCGGCGCGGCTGGCATTCCCCTGGCGGATCGCCTCAGCGAGGCGGGCCACAGCGTCTTGCTCATCGAGAAGGGACCCCCGTCCTCCGGCCGCTGGGGTGGCACCACCAAGCCGGCTTGGTTGGACGGGACGAACCTAACGCGGTTCGACGTGCCGGGTCTTTGCAACCAGATATGGGTGGACTCTGACGGAATTGCCTGCAACGACATCGACCAGATGGCGGGCTGTGTCTTGGGTGGCGGAACGGCTGTCAACGCCGGACTTTGGTGGCGGGTATGTCTCCATGTTTTATTTTGGACACACGGATACTGACATCTCTCTCTGCAGCCGAACTCCGCCGACTGGGACGAGAACTTTCCCGACGGATGGCAGTCGTCCGACATGCAAGCACCCGCGGAACGACTCTTTTCGCGCATCCCGGGTTCCGACACTCCGTCCACGGACGGCAAGCTGTACTATCAGCAGGGCCCCAACCTGATCGCCAACGGGCTCGAAAAGGCCGGCTGGCAGTCCACAACGTTCAACGAGGCTCCCGAGAAAAAGAACCGGACGTATGGCCACGCGCCATTCATGTTCGCGAATGGCGAGCGCGGCGGGCCCATGGCGACGTACTTGGTATCTGCCAGCGCAAGAGACAACTTTGACCTCTGGACGAACACCACCGTCAAGCGGGTTGTCCGTGATGGGTCCCGGATTACCGGCGTGGAGGTTGAGGCGTTCATGGACGGCGGCTACAATGGCACAGTCAAGGTGACTGCAAACTCTGGACGCGTGATCCTCTCGGCTGGGGCGTTTGGAAGTCCCCGGATCCTGATGCGCAGTAAGTTGATATCTTCTGGAATTCGCCTGGCATAGGCTAAAGATGGACAGGTGGTATCGGACCGACGGATCAGTTGGAGAAGGTGAAGAATTCGACCGACGGTCCTACCATGATTGCGGAATCCGATTGGATCAAGTTGCCAGTGGGAGAGAACTTGATCGATCACACCAATGTATGTCAAGTACCTGCTCGGGGTGAAGAAACATGCTAACTATTCAGACCGATCTTGTGGCGACTCACTCGAAGGTTGTTTGGTATGACTTCTACGGGGCCTACGATGACCCGATTGAAAGCGATGCCTCCAGCTACTTGGGTAGGTCGATTCAAACGATTACCTGAATAGCCGCTAACGTTTACAGACTCTCGAACTGGAATTCTGGCTCAAGCGGCACCTAACATCGGGCCACTGTAAGCTGTCCATTTATCATTAATTGTATGCAGTCTTTTGTTAACAAATCAGGTTCTTCGACCAAATCACCGGCTCTGACGGCAAAATCCGTCAAATCCAATGGCAAGCGCGAGTTGAAGGCGGCCACGAGACCCCCGATGGCCGTAAGTCCCCTTGACCCATGCACCCGAACCAAACTGAGTCTTTAGATGCCGTTACTATCAGCCAATACCTCGGTCGTGGCCTGACCTCGCGCGGTCGCATGACGCTCACAACGGGCCTTGACACAGTGGTCTCGACGCTGCCGTACCTGCGCGATCAAGAGGACGTCGACGCAGTCATCCAGGGCATCAAGAACCTACAGAACGCGTTGAAGGGAACGGGCTTGAACTGGACGTATCCGGCTCCGAACACTACCGTCGAGGAGTTTGTCAACAACGTACGCCTATTTTCCCTCCTTTTGAATTATCCCGTTGACCATGACTAACTCGTGGCTACCACAGATGCCGATCAACGCTGGAACCCGTCGCGCAAACCACTGGATGGGTATGCTTCCTCTTCTTCTCTCTCAATTTCAGTCCCACTAATTGGAGTTCAATAGGAACATGCAAAATGGGCACCGACGACGGCCGCAACGACGGCACCTCCGTGGTCGACACGAACACTAAGGTCTACGGAACTGAGAACCTCTATGTTGTGGACGCGAGTATCTTCCCTGGTATGATCACAACGAACCCCTCCGCGTATATCGTGACGGTGGCCGAGCACGCGGCGACCAAGATCTTGGGTGGCCAGAGCTCGCAGACGGAGCAGAGAAGGTGGAAGCAGCACGGGCATAAACATTCACTGTAAGAATGTTTCGTTGTGGGGAGGGGGTGGGAAGTGAATTAAGGGAAGTGTTAATATCTTGTTCTTTTCGTTTCTATACTCCAACCCGCTCTGGTGGTGGGTAGAGGCTTCTTTTAGACTTATCAAGGATATTCTTTCTAAAATACTTGTCAACCCATGCTTACTGACCCACATAGAGGAGATGAATCTCCAATTCCCAACACCAGAAAGCTTGATGTCTGTGGTGTCATATGCTAAGACACTCGCTATCTATTTACCTCCCCAGATTCCTTTCATATAAGCAATACGAAGGCCCCTTCATCCTACAGAAATCGTCATTGTGGGTCAAACGAATCATTTATAGCTCTCCGTATTCAATCTGCGTGCACATTTCTGACCTAAAAGCCCAGCGAAAATGATCCTTTAACAAAAGAGTCGACCATAAGTCCCTATGTGAAATCCCATTTCTACAGCCCCCCAAATCCCTTTGGAAACTAGGCAACTCCTGGAGGCCATGTAAGCCCATCCAAGCAATTTTTAAGCTACTCAAGAAAACGCAGCAAGCGCGCTCTCAAACGCTGCATCCAACTCGACGGTCTTCGATGCAATAGTCGCCTTATCCGCAGCAGTTACCTTCTTCTGCAACGCGGTCGACAAGGTATCTGTTTTCGTCTTGAGGTTCTGAAGGTCGAGTTGCACGACACTGTCGACGCCGGCGGAGACGAAGAGGGATTTCTATATCCTGTTAGTCCGAGCACTAATTTCGGCCTTCCCATGAGCAGAATAGCCTAGATAAAGGAGAGAGCAAATAGGAGATGGGTAGGGAAGTACGGAACGAACCTTGGAAACTAAAGCGCCCAACGAAGAATCGATGTTCGGTTCCAAACCAAGCAACGCCGTGGTAATGGCGCTGCTCTCGGCGCCCGTGAACGCCGACGCAGCGTTAGTGTCCGTGGTGGCCTTGTCGATGTCATTCTCCACGGCCTGTTCTTTTGTCTGAATTGCCAGAGCAGCGGTCAGGCCACCAGTGAAGTCGTTTACGGCCGTGGTGAGGGTGTCCAGGTCCGTTGCTATTTTGGCAAGGTCGGTTTTCACGGCGGATGCATCGCGAGTTGCGAGGACGGGGGAGGAGGTGATGACGGGGGTGAAGAGGGAGAGGACGAGGAGGGGGAGGTGGGTTGGGATGTACATGTTTGTTGGTTTGGCTGTTGTGTTGATTATTGTTCGTGTGCTGTAGTCGGGGGAATGCAATGAGGAATGGAATTGGATATGGAGAGGGAAACTGGGGTTTATATAGACATTCTTGAGTTGGTTCTGCGAGACTTCACGGTCTATTGACTCCTCGATCAGCAGCTTCAATTGCCTACAGAGAATGCATATCCTCGGCAGAGCACCTCAGGACGCAGGTCTCACGACAACGTCAACGTGCGTCAACCCTCTCGTTTACTCAATCAATTTGAGTATTCACCATCCAGTGGCAAAATGGCATGACCATAATTGACATGTGAGGGCACGCCTACCTAGGTAGTCATACCATAACCTGTACGAACAAACCCTCGTTCCCTGCATACGGAGTGAGGAGATGTCCGATGCAAAAGAGGAGATTAATCTATCGCCATTTAACCCCGGATCGACGTGCCAATCGATCCCCTGATTACCCCATAGGACAAGGTTCTTCACAAACAGCCAAGAACTGTGGCGTGGACGATCGTTGCTGTTATTTGTTTAGTGGATCACGCGATGTAACCTGATTTGTATCTTGGACTGTGAGCGTGGCTGCTGCGTCCGAGAAGGGAATAATACATCGCGGAAAGAATAGGAGTGGTGGGATTAATTGAACTGGGGTATTTGTTTGTTTAAGTGCGGCATCCGAGGTGAGTCTTAAGCATGATTGGCATGTGTTTGTGTTAGGTTTGGAGACGATGACGGACATCGGAGATCCACGGAGATCAAGATCAGGTTGTTCAGGGATGTTGGGCCTGGACTCTGTCAATTAAACTCTGTACCCCCGGATTTAGCCTGTTTATCTCTGATTCAGTTCATTTCAGGCACCCCGAGTTTATCTCGTTTCTCCTCAAACGGCTGACCTCAGTTCCAAGTACTAAGTCAAACTGCTCCCAATAGGTGTATCCTCATGCGTCTCTCGCTCTCCGCACAAGGTCTCTCGGCTCCCTACATTGCACTGTCCTTTTGCATCTATAGTTCAACTGTTGAGAACAGAGGTGTGATGCGATTTGGACTTTTGCGGCAACTCGGGGTCATGAAAAACCATTTCTTGTTCATTTATCACCACTTCATGCTTCCTAACAATGCTTTTCACTCCAGTGCGAGTGTTCAGCTGGAGCCAGAACTACTTCTGCGAGTCCACTTTATCTTCCTAGACAATCTACCTTATTCCCCTTCCAAATGAGTCGTGCCTGAACAACCCCCGCGATATATTTTGTCCATGATGGCGACGTTGTGGTAGGTTTGTAGCTGCAGATGATCACGTGGATGATTTATTTGTGTTGAAAAAAGCCGGTGGCAATTTCCTGGTGGCGAGACCTTCATTTGCTGGGGACTGAAAGGTATGAAGCGAGAAAAATATGACGAAAGGCAATATTATTAGTGGTCTCCATAATGACCTGGGGGACTCGGATGCATGAGATTGGAAAGAAAGGTCATATTGGTCCTACAATTCCTCCAGGCAGAGTCCTTCCTCTCTTTTTTATTCCTTTGTTACTACAAGGACCCTAACTTTCCTCCTCAGAAAATCCTCACCGGGCAAGGTGCATTAGGCGATAGATCTGGACGCAATGGCATAGGGCGTTCGTAGCGACTCTCAAGTCATAGATTGGGGTTCAGTATTCAGTATTCCATCGTTCGGATCGCTCTAGTTCCATTTATAACTTGGCGTTCTTTAATACCGGCATCGGCATCGGCAGCTTCTGGGTAAGAGTATAGGCCATGGGGCAGAACCGACACATATCTGGATAGTATCGACAACTTCTCGCAAATCCTTCGACATCACCTGCCTACCCGGCGAACTATGGCCTTTTCCACAGTGTAAATGGTGGGACCCATTTTAACCCTTCCTCTTTGTCCTTACACCGAGAAGCATTCGAATACCTGACCGGCAGATCCCGTGCATTGAACATGAAACGTGGATGCTGTGGACAAAGCGGACTTTACCTGGGAAGGTCAATGACCATATCTCAAAGGTCTTGTCTCCCACTCTCGAACTAAAGTGGACCAATTAGTCGAGCCAATATAAATACGTGGTGCAGGTCGCTGGCTAAATGTGCTCAATTCGGGCAGCCCTCGATCAATACCTTGAGTGTCGAACCTCGGATACAATCCTCAGGGACTGTACAAGTTCACAGATACTGTGCGACTAAGATAGGCTTGCGTCTGTTAAATAGTCCTTGAACTTGCCCACGGCAACATCTTCAGCTTAATAACTGTCTGTTCTCGGTCCTGCAGAAATGGCAAATGAAACTAGTGGCCTTGAGCCGACCGCCTGTGATACCCAAATTCTATCTCTAGTCCTTCAGGACCAGGGACCCACCCAGCCCAAGCATTGGTTGCTCTATGTAGCACTGGCAGATGAGAAAGAACCTGGCGGCCGGTGCTATCAAGTCACAGGCAACCCGCTGTGCATGGTATACTGGGCACCCGACAAACTGATCAACATCAAAAAGTCCAAATCCTATTTTGGTACTGTCGAATTGACTGGTGTCACCGAAAAAGAGGCAGCGATGGTGCAGGAAATTGCGAGTCAGGAACAACCCCCTCGAGCGCGGGGTTGGTCTTCTAGGACGGAGAATTGTCAAGGCTGGACCGTGCGAGTGCTTAACAAACTCAATGAACGCGGAGTTGTTCCTCAGTCCAAAATTCGCTCTGTGGAGTCTATGATGGAGTCGATTTAGACCTGATTGGTTCTCGAGCGTGCTATAATCTCTGCGGGCGTTGCATATCTCGCATTGAAAGATGTGGGATGTCCTTCGGCCGGAATGGGGGATGTTTCCCTCAACAATAAAGATCTTTTTAAAATGTCTCACGCTGTTGCATATAAATCACCCAGTAAACTACTTTCATTGTATTCGTAGATACCATTAGTAGCACAAGTATCCCGATAGCGCTGGCCTTTTAGAAGTTTGGTGCCGGACATAAACGTTGTCATCACTGCGGCGCTTCGAACAAAAGTAGCTCACTGCGTGTGATTGTTAGTTTTCCGCCGAATGATTCCCCAGTGCTTTCGGCAATGCGGCAAACAGGTAAGTAAGATTATTCAAATTAGTAATGGTTCGAGAGAGAGTAACGTATGCCTCGTGTCTACGTTGTAGTGGCCGCGGTGAGCGACAATCCCCGACAAACGGATAGAACCCGAATTAACCGAGGATTGCGAAAGCCAGCAGTCAGCTGGATATCAGAAACTTCTTCTCCAGAAATCCCCACGCACAGAAAGTGGACCGTGCCGCGCAAAACCGAGCAAGAGTCGGGGCTCAGGGCAAGCCAGTTTCCAGGAAACGGTGCGAGTCTGGCAGAACTCCTGACTCGGCCCAGAATCCAGAAAATTTCCAGACGGCAAATGGGGCCGACCTGGCCAACTGAATCTGGTTATTCTGAGCTTTGGCTGGCAAAATGGCCACTGACTTGACGACTATCGCAGCCGTGCATGCCGATCGGAGCCTGAGTCTCCGAAAGGGAGAGGCACCCCTGGGCCTAATTCCCACGCAGCAATCTCCGCGTCAACCAGACAGGCATTCCAGATTTTCCATTAATAATGGCCCCAGTCAACTCGGTCAATCTCCTATCTCGCGTATTGTGCGGAGTTAACGGACTCCAATTTATGGTGGATGCGGATGCGGCACAGCCAAGCATCGTCCAGAAAAGCTTGATCAACATTTGGTTCCTTCAGCTCCACGCCGACCTCCCCGGGGATTCCTATTGGTAATACGGTGGAGCTCGGTCTTGACCATAGACCCAAATGCCGACCGATGTCATGCTGGGCTTTGACTAAGCGCTTCCTGTCCTGGTCTCGCCTTCTGTCTTTTTTCTCCCCGGACTTGGACTCAGGTCCCCGGAAATATAGTGTTCTGCTCGAGAAAGCCACTATGGACGAAAGTCACGGTGTCCCAGATGCTGCTTTGGAGCAGAAAATCTCCAATTCGTATCGGGAGAACCTCCCGCTGGTCGTGTCGGAGGAAGATGCTTTGTCGCATGCTAGGGCGCGTCCTAACGAAGCTTTGCCCCTGTTGCTCACGTTCGGAGATGGCGACCGTGATAATCCGCGAGCCTGGTCGAAGGTGCGAAAATGGTATATCACTTTGTTCGTTAGCATGCTGAACGTGGTCACGTAAGTGCTTCCGATCACATACATAATCATGGACTAATATGTGATTGTTCAGATGTTGGTGTGCCGGGAGTATCTCGTCCGGCGCCCCTGCCATTGCCTCGGAATTCGGCGTCTCGTCAGAAGTTACTACGCTGTGTCTATCGCTATACGTACTGGGATATGCAGTTGGCCCTGTACTGCTGGCTCCTCTATCCGAATACTTCGGTCGGCAACCCGTCTACGCCGTGTCCTGGTTCTTGCTGTGCCTCTTCCAGATGCCCATCGCGCTGGCCCCGAACATCGGCACCGTTCTGGTCTGTCGCTTTCTGGCCGGACTTGCAGGTGGTGCGCCTCTGACCAATACCGGCGGATCGATTAGCGATCTGTGGGAGCGGAATTCCAGTGGTGGCCCGATGGCAGTCTACGGGCTGAGCAGTACGTTTGGTCCGCCCACCGCGCTGATTATGAGTGGTTATATCGGTCGCAATGCGGGTTGGCGATGGATATTCTGGACGCTGATGGCCACCACTGGTGGGTTCTGGGTCTTGCTGGTCGTCACGGTTCCTGAAACGCGACACACAATCATCCTGCAGCGCAAGATGCAGCGAGTGTCCAAGGAGATGCGCAAGGAGAACCTGCAATCTGCAGACTCAGTCAATGACGCGGCCGCCGGTGGTCGCAAGGGCTTACACGAGCTCTTTGCCATCACTCTTACCCGTCCATTCCGGTTCCTGTTCTCTGAGCCCATCACGCTGTTTTCTGCCCTGTACAAGTATGTCCACGTGATGCTTCAAGCCCTTGTTTCTCACTCTAACATTGACCTGCAGTGGCTTCCTCTACGGCCTCGTCTACCTCTTCAACGAAGCCTTCCCGCTTGTCTTTGGCGATGGCCACGGCTTTGATGTCGGCCAGCAAGGTCTGTCCTTCCTCGGCATGGCCATCGGCCCCATCATCGCCTTCTGCTTTTACCCCCTCCAAGAGCGGTACTACCTGCGCCGCGTCGCCGAGAACGGAGGTCGCGGTGTCCCCGAGGCGCGCATGTGGATGGCACGTCTCGGTGCTATTTTCATCCCTGCCAGTCTCTTCTGGTTCGGCTGGACCAGCTACCCCTCGGTTCACTGGGTCGTTCCCATCGTGGCGTCCTCGTTCTTCGGCGCAGGAATTTACATTGTTATCCTGAGTATTCTCAACTATGTCGTGGATAGCTACCAGACGTATTCCGCCTCTGCGCTGGCCGGTGTGATTCTGGCACGGAATCTGGTCGGTGCTGGGTTTCCCTTGTTCGCCACTCAGATGTATAACCGGCTAGGATGGGAATGGGCGTCTAGTCTGTTAGGATTCCTGGCCATTTTGCTTGTGCCGATTCCATTTATCTTCTTTTATATGGGTCGGGCGATTCGGTTGAGAAGTCCTTGGGCCAGAGAGCATTTCGATCAGGATGAGGATCACCCTCATTAATGACGTCTTTTTTCTGGTGACGAGACCTGTCATGATTATGGAATAGAACTACTTAGTCAATGATGGTAGATATACTGTGTATAGATTTCTATAGGATAATCGAACTTGTGTCTTTCTATGGTTATCCGCGACAGTCTCCAAGAGGGGTGGGTGGATTTAGTCCACTTTCCGAGCTCGGGACGTGGAGGATGCAGATCCTCAAGCATCGTCGCTGTATTGCCGGCCTTCCAACGGAGTAGCAATTCAGAGAAGAAACGCAACATCTGCGATGCTCAACCCTGCACATTGGGAGCAGGTGTCATGACTAGCCTTGAGCGTTGATATGGGCGATTTCTGAAACTATTCCGTCGTGAAACCGACATCACACGACGCTGGTTATCGAGCTGAAGACAAGGCTAAGAACACGATACAATGACGCTAATGATCCTGACCCCCCCCCCCCACGACCCGATACCTCGGATTGTGGAGTAACTGGCCCCCTCAAACCCCATGGGGAAGAAGGATGCGTCACCAATTTAGAGTCATGTCTTCCTGTCGAATTTCATACCCACCACCTCACAGAGAATTCACAGCATCATGGCACAACCAGACAAGCCCACTGTTGAGTTGGCCGAAGATGTCGAAATCCAGAAGCACACCACAGACCACATTTTGGTTGACAGTGAGGGACGCGTGCAGCAACTGCCTATTCCTAGCACTGATCCCAATGATCCGTTGAACTTTACGTTTTGGGAGAAGCTCGGAGTGATCGTGAGCTGCTGCTGGTTTTGTTGGTTTACCATCCCGGGATTGAGGAGTGGATCTAACGCGGAGTAGCATCGATGTCGCTTTCTGTGGTCGGTGGATTGGGTGCAATTCTGGATGTTTTCATCCAGATGTATACGGCAGATGGGCTGAGTGTGAATGAGGTGGTCTGGTTGTCTACCTTTCCATCGCTATTTGTGGGAATTGGTAGGTCTTGCTTCCTTATACCTTCCAGTCGATCCGAGTTTTCCTCTGAGCAATAGCTAATAAGACAGGAAACTTCGTGATTCTCCCTCTCGGATTGGTTTACGGTCGCCGATTCGCAACTCTCCTGTCCACCATCATTCTCCTTGCTGTGACAATCGGGTGTGCCGTCTCAAATACCTGGGAGCAACATCTTGCGTTAAGAATCATTCAAGGCCTCGCAGCCGGTGCTACGGAGTCGGTCCGTGTCCCCCTTCCGTCATCCGTAAATACGGCTGATTTAGTTAGGTTCTACCACTTATACTCGCAGAGGTTACCTTCGTGCATCAACACGGCATGGTATATGGAATGTACTGGGCTGCTCAAAATGCGATCACAGGTGTTTTGAATCTGGCCAGTTCATACGAAGTTGCAGCTCTCGGGTGGCGGTGGTATTACTGGGTTTTTACTATCGCGATCGGGATAGGACTCGTCATTGTGGTCTTTGCCAGCTTTGAGACTTCCTTCCATCGAGGCTCACAGTTCATGAATGGCAGGTTAGTTCTGACCGACCAGTTCGGAGTGACTCGCATACTCTCTGCACGCGAAACCCAAGAGTACATATCCCAAGGCATCGAAGAAGCCAGTTCCAGCCAGAGCAGTCACAAGAAATCATATGTCGAGATGCTCAAGCCTTGGACTCCCCCTTTTCAAGGCCAAACTCTCCTCAAAACTACACCCCGAACATGGCTCCACATCTGCGAAGCTTTCACGTCACCCGGAATCCTCTATGCCACACTGCTATCTTCCGTCGTCCTCGGTGCCTCAGTAGGCATGTCTCTTTCCTACAACACCGTCCTCCAATACAGCTATAACTGGGCACCGGCAAACATTGGCCTCATAAACCTGGGCGGCGTCTTCGGCGGTCTCGGCGGCATGCTTTACGCTGGTATCTTCGGCGACAAGTTTGTCCTGTACATGGCAAAACGCGCAGGTGGTATCCATTCCCCCGAGCATCGACTCCCGCTTCTCATCTTCCCTGGAATCCTATGTATCGTGACCCTGCTACTATACGGCTTCACCGCCGAAGGTGGCCACAATCTCACATGGGGGGGCCCATACATGGCATGGACATTGTACCAAATAGCATTCGTGTCGGTGTTGATCCTCTCAACGTCGTTTGCGGCAGAAGCGTGGGAGAAAAACCCGGGTCCTGCGCTGGTAGCTGTGGTGGGGACGAAGAATATCGTTGCGTTTGCCTTGAGCTATGGCATTAATCCGATGGTCGAGAAGTATTCGTATCACGTGGCGTATGGGATTCTTGCTGCTGTTGTGGGCGGTGTTTTTGTGCTAGGTGCGCCGGTCTACGTCTGGAATCCGAGGGTGAGCTTTCCATTGTTATGTGGGCTTTTATTTTTCTCTGTTAGTCGAAGAGTCGTTGGTGCTAATTGGTGGTTGGATTTAGTGGCGACGCTATATGGAAAGGAAAGGGTGATCGAGGGCCGTTGCGAAATTGACTTAAGGGCTTCAGCGACATCAGTTGTAGGGATATGGGCATCACCCGTAAGGATATGGGGAAGAGATTACTTTGGTCCATCAGAAACAGCGACTGCGCCGCTATGCCACATTGGCGTGATACCAGTCTATATTTCAAAATTGAGGTTTATCCTTAAACCCCTTCCCTAATAGCCAAGCCGCAGTTTCCTAGCAATTTCCATATTTAACCATGGTAATTGCAGCATGCAGAGCGAAAGCGATGGATAAAGTCTGGCTGTCATCTGCACACGACTGTGATTATAACGACGTGGGCCAAAGTCTGGAAAGTTGGGATCAATTATAGTTATAGGCCATCTTTACCGACCAAGCTCTCTCACTATTGATCTTTAAATGTAGTATCCCTTCATAGTATAGGCTTATCCCTCACCGTAAAACGTGTGTTGAGCTTGAGGTCCCTCGAGCTGGCTCCAACAAACACCTTGTATTGACCTTGCGCAACAGCCCACTTCTGCGCCTTCACATCCCAGTACGATAGATCTCTGCGCCTCAGGCTGAAATTTACTTTCTTACTCCCTCCAGCTTTGATATCGACTCTCTTGAACCCACGCAGCTGGCGAACAGGCTGACCCGCAGCCTCGGGGAAGCCAAGATAGAGTTGAGGCACCTCGGCACCGTCCACTGAGCCGGTGTTATGCACTGTCACCAAGACCTTGCCGACTGTGTCCCACAGGTCACTGTTTCCGCCAACAGAGTGGGCGCCCGTCGGGTATTTGGAGAGGGGCGACGGGTTGTTGACGTTTAGGTTAGAGTAGGAGAAGCTAGTGTAGGATAGGCCGTGGCCGAAGGGATAGCGGACGGTGATGTTGTTGGCGTCGAAGTAGCGGTAGTCAAGGTAGACGCCTAAACGGTTTAGAATTTTATATGGCAAGGAAGTGGATTGAAATCAAAGGAAGTGACATACCTTCGGTATAGCTGCACTGAGATGTATAGCACAGATCGACATTATAGTCGCTTTCATTCTTGGCAAGGGAATAGATCAATCGGCCTGATGGGTTCACGTCACCGTAGAGGACATCCGCGATGGAGTTACCGGACTCTTGGCCGAGGAGAGATCCGTAGAGAACAGCAGTGACGTTGTCATGCTCGATCCACTGGTCGATGAGTCTGGGCCCGACGGTGTTGAGCACGACAATCGTGTTGTTGCAGTTTTCCGCAACTGTGTTGACCATAGCATCTTGATCGGTGTTGTACAGCTCCGTCCGATCAGCACCTTCCCCGGAGAGGGCATTCAGGAAAACCAAGCAGACGTCAGAGCCGCTGGCGTAGTTCTCATATGACGGGGAAACGGCCGTGCTATCGGTCGATTCGGGGATTAGCGACGATCCGCCGCTAGACGCGTACGTATCGTTCAGGATCCAGCGTAGCATAGTTCCGTCCTCAACGGCTCTGTTTGTCAGGGCAATGTGCGGCGTAATCAGGTAAGGATAAGAGGACTGGGCCGATCCAGTACCCGTGGCCAAGTGCCCCTGGTACGTAGGTCCGGATCCATTAATGTCCATGGCGGTGTTGGGGCCACCAGTAATGGCGCCGGCGTGGGCGCCAAAAACACTCATGACCCGAGGCTTGTCAAGCGGGAGGCCACCGTTGTTCTTGAGAAGAGCCAAGGATTTTGCGCCGTTCTGGCGGATCAATTTGGAATGATTCGCTCGCACATCCACGTATGCATCTTGATCCTGTGCACTGGGCTGTTTGCCGTTGTCCAGTCCAACGTGGAAGTATCCGATGACATTACGAATCGCCATGTCGTTGAACCGAGCCTGAGTCAGGGTGCCATTGGATAGGAGAGTCTCGATGGTCGAGTTAGACCAGATGCTGCTGGATCCGTAGTCCTCTCCGTTCAAGGCCGAGAGTGTTGCGCTGTCTTGGGCGTTGGCGTCTGGCCAGACGAGACCAGGGAAGCCCAGCTCGGTCTTGAGATGCTTCATGAGTAGGTCAGAGTTCTGGCAGGCCATAGTACCGTTGACCTTAATCATCGCACACATGACGGCGCCCATGCCGTTCCGGACAGCATCGTAGAAGGGCCAGAGGTAGGTTTCATGAAGCGTTTTGTCGTCGGTGTTAGAGTGTAAGGCGCAGATGAATCAGAGCTGGAGCCGGGCTCAGTGGCGCCACCACCGGACGGAGGGCCACCAGATGATGCACCCCCAGACGGTTGAGGGGTTCTAGAGGCGGATGCAGCTGAGGACGCAGTTGATCCCGTCGACATCCCCGGTGGGGATCCTCCAGGGCCTCCTCCACCGCCGCTGCCAGTTCGGTTGGTTTCTTGCTCATAGAGTAAAAAATGCTATTCTTGTGTCAGTGAGTGTTCTTGTAGGTTAACAGAAGAAGCAAATACCTTAGCACCCGGAATGACTCCAGCATCAGCATAGCCCTTGGTGCTTAGTCCAGTAACCAATCCGTTCAAGTATGGATCGGGCCCAAATCCCTCAACACCTCTTCCTCCCCAGGGAGTTCTTCCCAATGGTTGACTAGTTGGACCAGACAGGACCTGCACACCTTTGTTATAGAATTCGGAGCCAACCGCCTTAGCCTGTGCATATATGGCTTCCTCATCCCAGGTCATGGCAATGGCATTGGCCTGACCGAAAGCAGATACGTAGAAGTAGTTCTGGAGACCCATTTCGCCATCCAGGAAGGTAAGGGCGTCGAAGCTGCCATCTGTAGTGTTAACGCTCGAGCCGGTGACCAAAGAGAGTTTTTGGGCCGGGGTGAGCGATTCCACGAAGTCGGAAGCCTTCTTGTAGGCCGTTTCCCAGCTGCCCAAAGCCACTATTTGTATGATCTTGGTCAGAAATGTTCAGGTGATCGTTATGGGAAGGGACATACCGCCATTAGACTTGAGGAGGCCGATGGATTCAGCGCCTGCCAGGCCAAGAAGACCCGACGCTATAATAAAGGAGAGTGATTTCATGGTTTTATACAAAAGGAAAAGTACGAGCGACAGATTATTTGGAACGAAGTCGGTGCTCAACTGGTCGCACGTCTCCCTATATACCATCGGTATTCCGAGGTGCCTACCACGCGCATACTGCCTCTCTTGAAACGGTTCATTTCTTCACCGGGCTAAGTCGACGATGCCGAAACAAACTATCCACGGCTTAAGCGTTGACTAGGACATGTTAAGCTATGCTAATTCGTGGCCCATACCCACACCGGCTTTCCCGGGTCGGAATTCCCGAGTATTCAAGCTACATAGGCAGCAAAATAAGCATTGAGTAGAGTATAAAGTCAAGATTAAACTATTATCAGATAACGGAGATCATCCGTCTTTTTGGTGACGCGTCTAACTGCCGAAATGACGTTAATCGATTATTTTGTTCGTGCAGTTATCAGAAGAAACATGACGTACAGTTCAAAAAATCCTGATATCATCAAAACATAAGGAGGCTCTAGTCTTCCTGGGGACATATCACGGCATGAACGGTGTTAATTTTAGAATTGCCTTGTTTGAGATCTGAATCGTTGGGGTGACCTTGTGATGCTATCCCGACGAACGGTTCTGCTGTCGCGTCCAGTGGATCCAGAGTGGGGCGAGCAACCAGGTTTTCCTTGATGGCAGTCCGTCCGGTAATTAGAGACAATCATAGCATTGAGTTGGGAGCTGTGTGTTTAGCAGGTGTACTGCGTATGTTTGGGACAAATTGACAGATATCGTATGATGGCTGCCAAAAAAGTTGTGAATCGTTTTGTCAGTCATGGCTGACGCAGTAACATTGGATCCATTATTGCCAATCCTATATGGTCACCCATTAAAAACATGAGAAAATTCGAAACTTCCTTCGTATATCATTAGCATACTCTCAAATGACCGTATAATAAAACTCAGAAGTACCGAAGATCCACAGCACGTGATATACTCCTACACTTGACGTCTAGCTTCCATTCCTCGAAGGAACTGCTCTATTGTCAGTCTTATACGCGTATTACGCATCTAATTGCAATTTCTCGTAGTTAATTCGGCAGTTCTTAACTTCTTTGATCAAATTCGGAGCATTTTGGAGCTATTAAGTTCGAGGTATTATATCGTAGTCCTCTCACGTCCAGTCATTTCTTCCCTGCTAATAGTCTTGCTAGTTTCCATTAGAAAGTAACACCCTATGAACTAGTAAACGAGCTCAATCGACATGCGCTGAAACGTGAATGGAGTATCTCCAGGGGGCCGACACCTCCTCAGATGGTCCTGTAACACATCAAACTCCTTCTCCCGTGTGGTGTTCTGCAAGGTGATTAGAAATCGTGAATAGCCCTGGGGAGTCGGCCCTACTGGGCAGTACCAAGTTCCACTGCGAACACGCTCCTCTGCTTGGGCATGGATATGTTCGAGGATGTTCAAAGCCGGAGAATTGGCTACAATGTCAGGGAGGTCGAACACAACAATGGTCTCATTCCAAATACTGTCATCATACTGACTGTCGCTGTCGGTGGCCGCTTCGGCGTCATCGATCGGAGTGTATTTACTTCTTTTCTTGCAAAAGAACGAACAGAATGACCATTTGTGAAACATCGTGATTCGCCCTAGTTCAACTATTTTGTGTAACATTGTTTAGAAAATGTGAACCTTGCGGAAATCGTGGCTTCTGTAGGATGAGATTGGGTATTGTGTTGGGTGCGCTAATGAATCAAGGGGAATGAGCAGTTGTATATATACAGTAGTTTGTGAATTTCTGTTTGTACAATCGAGCCAAGTATAATGGATTCATTCAGTTACCACGGCTCTTTGTATCTGTATTCTTTATTAATGACATGCTGAAATATGTACACTTGGGAGAGACAATGGCATCATCCAATGAAACAAAGGCAATATCACGGAGCAAACAAAAAGAAAAGACAGAGCAAAGATCATCTTGGTCTGGAATTTTCACCAAAGCTGGGAATATGCCTGTAGGCATATGACGGAATGCATTGCGTGCTACAGCGGGTGATGAGGATAATAAGCCCTTTCTATTGGACAGGCTACGGTTTACTCACTCGGTTACCAAGAATATCACTATACTAGGAAATTCTCATCGAGCTACTATTATATATTCAACTTGATTTGAACAATGAAAGATGTCCGAACCAACGCAGCCATGTTTATAACGATCAGTGGTTTTGCTCTGTCATTCTGCAGAAATGGTCACCTTATCATGGTCGTATCGACATTAACCCCGGTTCCTTACCCCTCTCAGCTTCCCTGGTTTATGAATTCTGCTGATCTCTGCACGAACAACAGTAGTTTACACATCACGCATCTGACACTCAGCCAATTGGGGTACCTCTTGGCGTACTCTTGGCTCAGCCCCTTTGGGCATGTGTACATTCAGCTTTTTGTATTATTCAAGACCAATGATCATCCAATCATCTCATGTATTGCATATAAAGGTCAAACATGCAGATGTATTCCCAGTTAGGGCTTCTCCGCGTCCGTGAACAACAGACACAAAACACACAGATACTGACTGACGACAAGAAGCGACAATGCAACCAAAGAAATTCACTTTTATTCAATTCCCATAAGTACGTATATCTATCAAGGATGCAATTTACACCCGACACATGGTGCTGGCGGCTCCTCGCTCGCATAAACATCCGGCCTCTGCTTCCCTGTCACGTTCAGATATCCCACACATCCTTTATCCAGTCGGAATATAGCATGATCAACAAGGGTGTATGTTCCTGGCACAATCATTTGCAAATCGGTTATCGTCGCACCACCTGGAGGGACCGACACAGTAGACAGGATATCGGCCGGAGGGCTGACCACTCCACCATCGCGGTACACCTTTCGGAAATGACTTCCGATGACGTGGAACGAGCTCGTAAGGTTAGGGCCGGCATTTCCGAAGAACAGTCGAACAGTCTCGCCGGACTTGGCGGTCAAAGGGCTCTTCGTAAGGGATGAATCGCTTCCGTTGAAAACAACCACGTTGGGCTCTTCACGCATGGCATTCGGGTAAGAAAATTCAACTGTGTTGATTGGACGACCGTCATCTCCAATCTCAGGTGGCTCGTGATAGAACTCGCTTTGAAGGACGTAGTATTCCTTGTCAACAGGAGGAAGGTCCTTCTCGGGCTGGACATAGATCATTCCGTACATGCCTTCGGCAATGTGAACCGGGACCGGATTGGCAGCACAATGGTACATGAACAGCCCCGGACTAACGAGTCGGAACCTTGCTTTCTTGACGCTATCCGATTCAGTCGTTGTCAAGGCTGCGCCACCGCCGGGCCCCGTGAAAGCATGGGAGTCAATGTTGTGTTGTCGTCCACTTTCGTCTTTGTTGAAGAATGTGAGCTCTACGAAGTCACCAACTCGGGCGCGGATGAACGGGCCCGGGACTGTATCATTGAATGTCCACCCTTCATACTTGTACTGACTAGTCAGCTGGAATGTCTTCTCCGTCGATGTCAGGTCAACTTCGAGGCGGACGGGGTGGTCGCGGGTGATCGGCGGCGGGACGTTAGGGGCAGAAGTGAGAACGGCTTTTTCTACTGGGAGCTGCGAGATCTGCTCCTCAGACATTTCGGCTGGGAAGGGATACAGGTCATCGAAGCTGGTCTGATTGGCAGCCTGAATGGTCGCTGTGACAGGCTTATGACGCCGGCTGTAGAGGATAGAGCCAATACCGAGCGCTGTGAGGCCGGCTAGAATGGCGACATGGTTACCCCTACCAGGGTCGGCGGGCTTGTTCGTCTCGGTGGACAGCTTTCTAATCGTGAACGGGGGTCGTCGGACAGAGGGACGCCATGGTCTGGCCTTGCCGGCCGATGCGGCCAGTCGCACCGAGGTCCGTATCTGCGGACGGAATGCCACCGATGTACTCATAGTGAAGTTCCCGTTCTCCAACTCTCGATAGTACTAATAATGAATTCACTCGGGAGCTCGGGACAGCAGGCCGTGTTTGGAATGTGAAGGCAATCTCGTACGAATGATGTCACCACTGCGTCGGTGGCATCAGTCTTGCTCACTAGTCCTCATACAACAAGCTGACCAGACCAGCCTTATATATCAAGTCTTGAAACTCTCATCAGTTCTGGACAGTGGTACGCATGTTTGCTGTGGAATGCAGCCAAGCGTCCCCCTTGCGCGCATGAGATCAAATTGCTTGTCTCACCGCCACCAGTCCACCCAGTTGAGTCGACATATCAGTCTTACAACCCCACAGCCCAGACATGCAGCTATAGTGCTCGGTGCTGCATGCATCATGAGGTCACAAAAATAAGCTGGACCTGAGCAAGCTTGTCGAAGACTACTGCGTCTGATAGACTTATCGAGAGCGTTAAGTAGCGATTCATGTTTCGGCATAATGGCTCATGAAAGCGGGAAGCTGGGACCAGCAATGGGGTTGAATGCAACGGGAATCATACCGCCACTCTGCCCCTTACTGCTAGTCAGCTACAGATCTTCTCTGTCTCTGTCTCTGGTACGCAGATCAAAAGTCGTCGGAACACAAGATACGATACACTATGCAGGTCCAAGGCCAAACCCAATCGGGGTTGGTCCTGTAGCTGCCAAGGCCCGCCAAGAATGCCAAGAATGCCATCCCAGTTTGTCTGTCCGACGCGATTGTGGGACTATGAATTGTCTCTGGTTTTATGCAAATTATTGCACTATCTCCACCCCCGTGTGACACCTGGTTTGGTTCAGAATTGATCGATTTGATCTTTTAGGGATACGATTGGCAGAAGTTGGGTCAAACAATCCTCTCAGCACCATCAGAGCTCTGGACCAGTCTGAAGATATACCGCGGCAATAGCGGTTGCATATTTGCTCACGAAATGTCCAGACTCATGATCAAAATAGGGTCTCACGTTACCTGAACTCGGGCTACAGAAAACACACTATTTCCGGCGTACCTTATTGACGAGAGACGTAAAAGCTTCCGTCATTGCGAGCTGCACATTTTATTGTGAATGATCCATAGAGTCCTAGAAAAATCTTCGTGGGAGCAACATGTGTGCCAGAAGATCACTGAATGACACGTTTAATGTCTCTAGCACGATATATGCAGCCTCACATCCCCTTTCCTACATCGGGCTACCATGGGTATACACCATCTTTATGGACAACTCTGCCCATATCCGCATCACGCTTTCCTTCGACAATGCTCAGCGCTGTGTTTCCAGCCACCTCCGCATCCCCAGCCTTGCCCCATCCGCTTCCTCGCTGCGACTTCGGAGGTTTGACCGCACGAACCCAGGACACATCATGAAAATCTTCAGCGGATGACCTTCATCCTGCACCTCGGCCCACTCTTGTAGGGCGACCATGTTCACGGCTGACTTGCTCGACCGGTAGGCCTCTCCCTTCTTCGGCCCGCGATATGTCAGCGAGTTCGGGTCCGCCGCGAGCGTGAGGGATCCGACTCCGCTTGTTACGTAGATGGAGTAGGGGTCGGGTGATTTCAAAAGAAGTGGGCGAAATGTCTCCGACACAATTTTCGGCCCGATAACGTTCGTTTCCAGACATAGTCGCATTCGTCGAGCTGTGTTGTCGACGGCGTCGAGTCCGCTGACTCCTGCGTTGTTGATCAGCACGTCGAGTCGTCCGAATTGTTGTTCAACGATTGACGCGGCTTGAGAGATTGATTCATGGTCTGTCACATCAAGGTGGACTGTTGATAGAGTGTTCTTGGTCGCAGGTTCCTGCTCGATCTCGGACTTGGCTACGTTGGCGTTGTCAAGTGAACGACAGGCCATGATTATATGGAAGCCGGTAGGTGCCTGGGCAAAGACCCTGCCCATTGCATAGCCGACACCGGAGTTGGCTCCTATAAACATTTTAGAAAGCTCCTCTGGAACAAATGTGGAAAGGACGTACCAGTAATTAGGACTGTTCTTTGGGCGATGGCACAAATGATACGGTAAATTATTCGAGATACTGAGGTGAAATCTTCCGAAGCTAAAACAAAGACACTTGCTGCTCGTCGGTCTGGGTTAGTAAAATGTGACGATGCTATCCTTTATATGTAAAAGTCCGGTGTCTTAGGTCTTGAACATGCGTACGGAATTAATGGCGATGTTCGCTGATCGGATTTAATAACGGATTATATATTTCCGGATTGGGAGATTCCCGCGAGGAAGCTCAATTGCGAGAATTGAAGGCATTTTGGTCCGCACACCTGTTCCTGAGCCACCAAGCCAAGCATGCAAAGGCTTAGCGTATTTTAGTCCTGCTAAGCTCACCCCATAGCTGCTCCCATCGAGGAGATAGGAGTTACGCAGGAGATAAAGGAGAAGAAATTGGATGCCGGGGCAGATCCACCACGCTAGTCCGTATCTGGAGAAACCCGCGAGATGTTTGCGAGGGAATTCTGAATCGCTTCAACGTTGGTTATCGTTGGATTTATAATGCAAAGCTCAACTAGATCAAGTCCTGTGAAGTAGCTGGGCTTGAACATGTATAAATATGCCTGATGATGCCGGTGATTTGTTATTACCATCACTATCATTCTCAAGATCCGCATTGCATCCTCAGTTGAAAACGTCGCATTCATACTACCGACCGCAAATCGACCATGACTTCTGAAATCCAACCAATCACTCTCTGGGGCAAGTCCGGACCTAATCCTCTCAAAGTCGAGATCCTCATTCGAGAATTGGGCCTCGCATATACAGCCAACCCCATCCCGTTCTCCGACATCAAGAAACCGGAATATCTAGACGTGAACCCGAACGGTCGACTTCCTTCTATCCAGGACCCGAACACGGGTCTCACGCTCTGGGAGTCCGGCGCAATAATTGAGTACCTCATCGAGAGGTATGATAAAGAGCATCGCTTGGGCTTTCAGCCCGGGACGCCAGAGTTCTACCACGCCAAGCAGTGGCTGTACTTTCAAACGACCGGTCAAGGGCCGTACTATGGCCAGATGACATGGTTCAAGAAATTCCATCGGGAGAAGGTGCCCAGTGCTGTGGAGAGGTATGTCAGCGAGATCAAGCGTGTGACTAGTGTACTGGAGAGTTATCTGCAGAAGCAGAAGGTCGAATTCGCCGAGGAGGGGGCTTGGTTGGTGGGAGGAAAGCTGTCGTTCGCGGACCTGGCCTTTATCCCGTGGCAGAGGATGGTAGGGATGTTCTTGAGCAAGGACGAGTTTGATGATGAGCAGTTTCCGCTTGTGAAGGGGTGGATGAAAAGAATGGTGGACAGGGATGTGGTGAAGAAGACATTGCAAGAGAATAACTTTTAGGCCCGTTGTTTGTGCGAAAGCATTCAGGATGTGAATAAACCCTAGAGTTCAAACCATTCATCTGTCTCTGCGCATTCAAAAACTCGTACTCCAACTACTTTTCCAACTCGAGCGACTGCCGATCTGAACCATGAGCGTTGCTCTGGTTCCAGACGGCTAATGCCTGATGCCATGGCCAGAGGCCACGCGATCAGTGTAGCATTGTAAGGCTTGATATATTCCGTATTTAATGAGATGCCATCAGTAGGAAAGGACATAAGCTTAAATCGCTCCAAGGCGAATGGTACCGTTGAGGCAAGGTCATTGGCGAAGCTTTCTAGGCACGCCAAACTGTCTGGTCTCTGGTTCAATGTCCCCGCCGTTGGAACATGGGTTGGACTCAGACTAATGCGTATGTTTTCAACAAGCAACTTGGTGGCGTAATACTTGGCCCATACCCCTGCATAAGTAGAACTAGGGTAGCTGTAGACGGTTCGGGAATAATAGAAGTCTTGAGGATCGATACCCAATTGTTCAGAAAGTTCGTGACGACGGAAGTTCCACTTCTTGGGAAATGCAGATCTCCACTCATCCAGTGCCCGATGTAGCGCCGAAGTCTCTGTTATTAGCCCCTCTGTAGATGCCATGGCTTGCGCAAGCTGTCAGAGCTCCAGTATGCGTACCATAATCCTGTCGTAAGCCAACTCTAAACCGCATTCACCAAATTCACTGCCATCTCGCATCCAGTCGGGCAATGCTAGAGTTCTTAGTAGCGCAGACCGAGTCATGCCACGTCTCGTATGTTTTATGACATCGCTTGGTGCATGGCTAGAACTAAATCTCTCCTTCCACGTTTTCAAAACTGCGGACGCGCCATCATGATGAGAAAAGCTAGGGAGTTTCGAGTTGACGCGACATTCAGGAGCCGACGTGGCCGGGTGATGCACGAGATCCTCATACCGACTCATAAAGAAGATAGCCAAGAGGCAAACATCTACATTACCCGAGTCAAGAGACTGAATGGCTGGCTGTACATTACGCAGAACTTGCTCGTAGGCCTTGAACGCCTGGACCTCCGCCTCGGCATGCCGGTGCGTCCTTGCAAACGTGCCGAGAGCCATAGCCGAGACGGCCGTATCAAGCAGCTGCGATGATGCAAACGATTCTCGACCAGCCATATAATCGTCCGCCAGAGACCGAGCGGAGTCCGGTGTCTCTTTTGATGCTTGTAGAAAATTTTGGAAATAGAATGCCATTGCTCGCGCTTTGGTATCGTCCGCGTCATCGTACTGACTAGAAAAATTACGTCTGGATCGAGGTCCCCTGGGTCGTTTGACCTTTCCATCAGCAAAGGCGTTCTCGCTGTGTACAAAGGGCAAAGACTGCGCGCCTCGCATGCCATAGCATTCTCGCCGAGATTTGATGCAGCGTTGGCAAATGGGAAGGGTTCCGTCGCACTGCGTCCCATGGTGGTTAGCGATGCAGCTGGAGATCAGGCCGTGGATTTCTTTCTGGACCTTGATGCGCCGAAACTTGCAGGTCTGGCGCCAGTACTAGGGAAGGGCATTGTGGTTTGCCTGAGTGGACTGCAATTGATGCACTCGGACAGCAGCGACGGAGAGGACGCGGGACTGCCGCCTCAGGCACCTTGCCGGTCTCGCCTAATCGGGGCTAGCCTGAATTGACACATCACATGACCAGCTCATCCAGAAGGGGTGTTTTGGTGTGATCTCTTCTACAACAACCAAGGGAAGGATACAAGCAGGCGAAATTCACTTCCTTCGCGAGCGATAGGATGGTGCAGATACTTGTGAAGCTATCCCTGTCTTGATCTCGACCGTCAAGAATGAGAATTCTCAATCGTCCTGTCACTCCCATCCGCCAGAGGTGGATCAGCAGAATGCCGGCCGGGCGCAGGATTTCTCCTCGTGTCCAGCACGCTCATTTGCTGCTTCGTATCGCTGTGTGAGGCGAAGGAATGTTTTGTCCCACCGAGCCAGCAACTCCCCGCATCAGTGGACAACTTGCTGATCGTCGGCCCCGAAGCGTGGCGCAGTCTAGGCAAAACACGCTGGAATGTCGTCATTTGTCTTCTTGGCCTTTTCGCTGGAACTCGTCCTTGGGGGATGCTCCTGATATCGTTCAAGAGAGCCAGATTCATATGAAGTCTCTTCCATCAGGACAAGGGCGCCATGAATGTTCCAGGGTCTTGGGATAGCCCGGATGGGGATCGTGGGCCTACCCTAAGCAGAGCGGCATACGCGTATGTTCTTGTCTTCGGCCCCATTCGATAGCGAGAATATCTAGAGGCTAATTTGAGTAGACAAAACTTATCGCCCGAGAGCATCCATGGTGATAGAGAACGATGTCCTGACTCAAGTCAACTTGACCTTTCAGATGAAGCGCAGACTCAGGCTGGAGTAACAGGTAGCCACCTTCGTCATTCCTGCAGTCAGTGTTTCGTATCGAATAATTGACTGACAATACATAGATGATGGGCGAGTCGATATTATTCTCGACGAAAAGGCAAACGATTTGGCGAATTTCCTTATTCCTGCCCAGGCGCAACAGTTTCCGGAGAGACCGCCCGCCTCGCAATCCCAACGAGGCGAGACGACCCCAATATCACTAAATGTTGTGATCCAAGTCGTGGGATCAAGAGGAGATGTGCAGCCATTTGTAGCGTTGGGAAAGGTGCTCCGCGATCGGCATGGGCATCGCGTTCGAATTGCGACACACGCCAAGTTTCAAGCGTCAGTCGAATCGAACGGGCTTGAGTTCTTTAGTATTGGAGGGGACCCAGAGCAGTTAATGGCATTCATGGTGAAGAATCCTAGTCTGGTGCCGGACCTGAGCGTTTCTAGTGTGACTGATATTCGACGGAGGAGGAGGGAGATGGGACTTATCTTAGATGGGTGTTGGAGGTCATGCTTTGAGCCAGGAAATGGTCTAGACGCCGCAGAAGGTGAGAGCGACAACGAAGGGGAAGCAAGCATACGACCATTCATTGCCGACGCCGTCATTGCCAACCCACCAAGTTTTGCACATATTCATTGTGCCGAGAAGCTGGGTGTGCCACTGCATATCATGTTCACGTTCGTTCATCCGCTTTTCCCCTGTCTCTTTGATACATCTGACCTTTACAGAATGCCGTGGTCTCCTACGTCGTCTTTCGCACACCCACTGGCCAACATCCGCTCTTCAGACATCAGTTCCGCAACCTCCAACTTCGTCAGTTACTCGCTAGTGGAAATGCTCACTTGGCAAGGGCTCGGCGATGTGGTCAACAACTTCCGCGAATACACCCTTGGCCTAGGACCGCTGTCTACCCTTAACGCTACCGGGCTGCTAGCCCGTCTAAAAGTCCCACAGACGTACTGCTGGTCTCCAGCGCTCATCCCCAAACCTACAGATTGGGCCGATCACATTTCCATAACCGGGTTCTGCTTCCTGGCGGCGGGAGAGTCGTATGAGCCTGAGCCCGGACTGAAAGCCTTTCTTGAAGCGGGATCGATGCCGATATACATCGGATTCGGGAGTATTGTGGTTGACGACCCGGTAGGTATGACGAGGTTGCTGTTTGAGGCGGTAGCACGGACCGGTCAACGAGCTATCATTTCCAAGGGATGGGGCGGCCTAGGTGATGATGGTGTTGTAGATGTACCCCATGGTATTTACTTACTAGGAAATTGTCCGCATGACTGGCTCTTCCAAAGGGTCTCATGTGTCGTCCACCATGGCGGTGCTGGTACAACTGCGGCGGGAATTGCTTTAGGGAAACCGACGGTAATCATACCGTTCTTTGGAGATCAACCCTTTTGGGGAGAGATGGTTGCCAAAGCCGGAGCTGGACCGAGTCCTATTAATCACAAGACACTAACAGCGGAAAATCTCGCCGATGCGATATCTACAGCGCTTCGCCCAGATGTCCGACAACGTGCTCAGGAGCTCGGACGCCTGATCAACGAGGAGAATGGAGACCAAACAACGGCGAAGTCGTTCCAGGACCGTCTTGACATGGGCAGCATGCGGTGCAGTATGTTTCCATCCGAGAAAGCCGTGTGGAAGGTGAAGCGGAGTCCGTTCAAATTGAGCGCGACAGCTGCGATGGTCCTCGCGCACGAGGGTTTAATTGACCTGGGTCACCTGCGCCCGTGAGTATTATGCTCGCTGACTACTGGATTGTCATGCTAAACGATATAGAGTTCGGACACATGAGTACCAGACCACGGGTGATCCGGTCGATCCATTGACAGGAGGAGCAACTGCCTTGATGGGCTCGATAGGGAGTATTGGGGTCGCCATTGTCGACATGCCGCGGCAGGTGGTCAAGTCAATTATCGAAACAGATAGGTCGACTAAAAGCTCGAAAAGGGCAGCGAGGCCGAATGAGGCACCACCTTTATCGTCCTCCAGTTCCGAAAGGGCGACCCTCTCCACCAACGACCATCGAGAGGGATACACAGAGCCCGTGGATCGCAGTGCTACTAATCATGGACAGGGAAATCAAGGATCCTTCACCTCGACCATCCGTGATCCGGCAAATCTTGTTGCCGACGACCCACGACAGGAAGGCATCGAAAGACTGCGTGGCGGCAAGAAATCATCAAGCAAGGTATTTCATCTTCTTTCCCCTTCTATTCTAATCTAAGCAGCCTCTGACCGCTCGAAATACAAAAGACATTCAAATATGGGATGTTCAAAGAGATTTCGGGGAATGACGACATCGCAGCGCACCGTTCTAAAGCCTCGGAGGCCAATTACAGACAAGCCCCAGAACCCCGTGACTCAGTCTTGTCTGATGCTGCTAAGGGCGCAGGAAAAAGTATGGGTCGCATTCTCGGGAGAGGATTTCGTAGTCCTTTGGACTTCACTATGGGTATTTCGAAGGGATTTCGGAACATTCCCAAAGCGTATGGTGATACCACGCGCGAGGTGGATCCAATAACGGGGTTCCATAGTGGAATAAGAACTGCCAGCAAGGTTTGTAATCCCAGCTCTATATTGTGGTCTCTTGGTTGGCTAACGACTCGCACTCCTAGGAGCTCGCTCTGGGATTCTATGATGGTATCACCGGAATCATCACACAGCCGATTCGGGGTTTGAAACAGGAGGGGGTAAGCGGCTTTGTAAAAGGGGTAGGTAGGGGAATTGGTGGTGTTGTGTTCAAACCAGGCGCTGGTAATTACCCACTGGCATTCCACGCTTATTTGGTCCTGCATTTTGCTAATATATCCAATTAGCAATATGGGCCGTCCCAGCATACACTTTCCAGGGTGTCTACGAAGAAGTGCAGAAATACTTTGGCAGTGGACTATCGAGCTACATAGCTACTGCACGGTATATGGAGGGTAAGATAGGGTCAGATAAGCTTACTGATGATAAGCGCAAAGAGATTGTCGAACGATGGCTGGGTCGCGAGCAAAGAGAGCATGATCTTATTGAGTGGTGGCGGGCCTCGCAAAGGCGACGTCGGGAAAGGATATCTAGAGGACATTCTGTATCGACGTCGTCCTCTATTGATCTCAATGCAGGCCTTGCTGCGCGGACATACTCAGAGCAACGAGGAAGAGGTGACGATAGCGCACCTGTCGAGATCATGGGCCGACCTGTGGGAACTGAACGGGACCGAATTCACACACCGGAGTTGGATAGCACGCCTGTTTTGCCGGGGCTATTGATTCACGATGAGCGGGCAGACACAAATACCCCGAGCACCCACAGTCTCTCCCCTGTGGGATTTCCAGTCGGACACGCCAAGATCGATAGGATGCCAGTAGTCGCTGAATCATCAAGTCTACAGCAGGATCTACGAAACCATAATTTGGTGGAATCTCCAGCTGCAACTTACCGTGAGTTTGACCTTCGAGCACCACCAGCGTATGAGCAGGGCATCCCAAGCCCAGATGAAGGAGAGCTTGATCACGCCTTGGAGGAAGAACAATTCAGAAAGGCTCTGGCACTTTCTCTGGAATCGGAGACCGAGCGACAAACGCAGCTAGAGCAAAGCCAGAGGGAAGAGGAAATTGTAATGGAGTACATCAAAAAGACCAGTCTAGCCGAGGCTAAAATGAAGCAGAGGATGAACTCTGATTGTTAGATAGTTGTGTCCCAGAATAATATGAGAGATCATTAATGTAATATTCACAGTAGTCTAGATGCGTATCACCAAACATTATCATACATGGGCAATTATACATGGTCTATAAATCCGTCTATCCTAAACTCAATAATCGCATTCGTGCTGGTTGAGCCTCCAGCATGGCATCCCACCATCCTTGTTGTATTACATTGTCAAAGGGGTGGTTGTTGATCCACCCGAATAGACTGGACAGGCATGACAAAATAGGGCAAATATTCTAGATTTCGTTAGTATTGAGGCAGGGAGAGGATGGAGCGATGCACAAACATACCCCTTTATTACGTTTTCGAATATTGTTCAACCTTTCGTATAGCTTTTCCGTCTTATCTCGATATCCAGAGGTCAACGCAGCGATGAAACAACACCAGAGGGGATATGCTGCTGTATATAACGGTCCTTCGATTGGAAGGCGCATAATTATGTCGAAAAGCTTGGCTTGAATACTGATTACTTGAGAATGCAATGGCGTGGCACTAACCCGTCGTTAATCAAAAGCCCAGAAAAGCTTGAAATGGGAAAACGTACCCAAGAACACGACAAAGAAGGTACAAGCGCGCAGCCAACTGATACGCCTGTGCCGTTTGCAGAGCCACCTCGAGTGACTCGCCTGGTGTCTGATAGCACCACTGGTTCATCATGACGATCTCATCATCGAGAGCCTCTGCTGCCGTGATTCGCTCCTCCTCTGGCATCGGTAGGGTAGCGAGCGTCGTGATACGGGAGATCATGCTGAGCATGCGCCGCGACATTCCCAGGAGACCGCAGACTCGCTGGGACTCGCGTGGTGGACATTGTAACAACCAGTCCGAGGAACCGAAGTGACGACTTTGAATTTGTGAGGTTGTTTGGGCAGTCAACGCCAGCGTTAACTGGTATGTCATGAATAGAGCTGGTTCTGAGGTCGGATCGAAGCCACTTCCAGCCCCTTGAAAGCCTCCTAGCATCTGTACGTGCCATGACCAGCACATGTCGGTTTCGCTCTCATTAATGACTCCGTGGTGAACCAGCAACATCCCGGCTGCCAAACAGCTCTCGATGGTTGCATTTCCCTCGCTTAGGTCGCGTTGCAGCGCCTGCGCCGCTAGCACCATGTAGTTGTGGTTCATGTATCCGTATTTCATTGCGTCTGATAGTGCGTAGTCTCGCATATAGGAAGCACTGACACTGAAAAGCGCATTGCGTGTACTTTCCGAATGTAGTGCGATAGGGAGGAGGGCTAGATAGGCGTTTTCTTCGGCGAATAACGTTTGACCCGGCGCAAACATATTAATATCTGATGCCGATGAATGTTAGCCCTTAGCCCTCTCGCGCCTGTGTTGCTATGTGGGTTACTCACAAAAGTCTAATAGATCTCGTTCCATTTCGTTGCTCCATAACCCGCGATAATTTATTGTCGCGGGTCTTAATTTAATCAGCCCATTGTACGAAAGCAGGGGATCCCACGACAACGGCTCTGACGAAGTGCTCGCCGTGTCAGAGATCACCGAGCCACAACCTGCAGAGTAAGGACGTTCGATTTCGGATGCAGCGGACGAAGCATCAGATTGAGGAGTTTCGAGCGAAAAGCCTATGCACGAAACCATGTTAGTCATGTACTTCGCTAGCCAGATTGACAAAACCTACCAACGAGACTCGCGCGCAGGTCCAGGCAGGCTTTCTCCTTGTGTAGACGGACCCGCTCCAAACGTTGCAGCACCAACTGAGTCGAGGAAGGATCATAGATCAGAGCGTGGTACCGAGGTTGATTGTGGAGCTCGGCCCGCAAACACTCCAACTGTTCGCTGTTCATATCCACCACCCGCCAGAGCAGTTGGCCCAGGATTTCCAGTAGTGCAACCCCGGGCCCATCTTCCACCATCCAGTGTCGAATCACCGCAATACCCCGGCGTCCGTTCTTCTGCTTGCCTTGAGACGGTGGCTCGACCACCGCGGACAGTAGCCGGTCAACGTATGTGAAGTCTAACGATTGCGACCCAGATGCGGGTCTGGCAAGATATCCTAGGGCGTCGATGGCTGCACCAAGAGCCCGTTGAACCTTGTCTGGGCGGGCAGCATCTGCTTTTCGACTCATGCTGTGGTGATGTACTTGTCCGTCACTGTCGAGGGGCGATCTGGGGTAAGAGAAAAAAAGACAAAATAGTCGAAAGTCTAACGTGCGAATGGACCTATGTTTAAATATGATGACGGGGCTCGATCACCCCCCTGCTGGCATAGAGACTGGTCGGCAAAATAATAAAAAAATAAAAGAATATATGCAAGGCTACATCAGAGGACCCTAATATGACCATGCAGGAACTAGATGGCTTAGGACGCTAGAAGCCAGAAAGAAGGAAATATTATCCTATCGAGCCGTCAGTGAGCACGCCGGCTGTATGACGGATTGGCAAATCCACGTGTGAGATGCACGCCCGATGCCACTAGGGGAAGGTGAGTTGCTGCGTGATCGGGGAGAACTTGGGCTAAAGCGTCATCCCATGCACTTCTTCATTATGGCTGCAGTTACTGTTCAAGGATTTGTCAATCAATCCGAGTCGATCACGGAACCTCAGTAGTGGAATAGACCCTAGTATCAGGCCCGCTGCCACGAGGGATTCGCTTCTATGCATGCTCCTCAAGCTAAGCAGGGAACAGACAGAATAGGCGAAGCAAACGGGCAGGACGTCCTGAAACATAGTTTGGCCCCCTCCTGCCATCGACAATCCGAAGCAGACATGAAACCAACCCCCTCTTCTGCCATGCCATCTGGCAGCAGGTCGCTTACTGCATACGATGAATCCACGGAGATAGTTTCTGTTTGGCGGATGAGATGCTACTAGCAGCAGTCATGGCCCAGGAATGTTATTTGAGGTCCCCTAGTACCCACGACGTTCATGATTCACGACGGACAGGTTGGCAATCGAATCTGTTTTTGGCCCCTCTCTTGCTGAACTGTTCTTTATCCTTCGCCTCAAGACTTCTCTTCCCTCTCCATGCGTCAGACTTGAAACGCAGCAGCAATGCGTATCTTGCCAAAAATAGGGAGGTGGACAGACAGCGCGCCGTCAAGGGGGGGAATTAGCGTCTTTAGCTTCGCTAGCCCTATCGCCCCCAACCACTCGTTGTCCTGCACCGGTTCCACCGACTCCATATTGGCGCTATGGAACTCATCTCATTTGACAGCTCTATATTGCGCGTATGGAACCCGCAGACGCAGATGACCATGCCACTTTTTTTCTGGGGGCCGAATCTCAGTTTCCTCTTGAAGATGAGGCCGTCATGTATTAGTCCCTTCATGGTCTGCGCCAGTCCCGGATTGATAGATAGTGCTGATGTGATGTGGAATAATGATTGATGGCTCTTGGTCTTACTGTTCCTAGCTCCTGTCAACCTGTTCACCAATCCACGTTTCGAGGGTTCACGCCATAATGTCATAGGCGTTGTCCTGTTCAGCCGTACGGACTAGGCGAAAAACTCGAATCAGCCACACAATAGGTATAGTGTCATCGGCTTAGCTTAGACTGCTCTTTATTTACCGAAACGAACCAGACGAATTTCTTGAAAAGGAAATCAAGACAGGAGAATTGCGCTCGCACGTCCATCTGATATCAGCCGTATGATGCCACAGTCCCAAGGCAAACACCGGCAGACGGCGTCTGGACTTGTCAATATACTAATATTGCTATCCAAGACATTCAGGCCTCTAGATCACCTCTAATCTCCATTATAGAAAATGGGTTGGTACCGATTCTCCTAGGTCCGAGGTTGCGGCGTCCCCGATCACACATACCAGGTGAAACAACATCGCGTCAACGCATTACTTCTCCCAAATCCTTCCTGTCAATATTCAAATGCGTTGTAACGTAGTGTAAAGGAGATATGAAACGGGAATCCCAGATCGTCGAATTTTAGCATGTACGTGGGTGTCAGTCACCAGGATTTGGAGACCGACGGGGGTCTCGACAGCGATCCTGTTCCCGGAAAAGCTCCCTCAAACCAGGCTGTGCTGACTGCTGTACCTTAATTTTTGTCCGGGGCTGTGTGTAGCTCTGATCGCCCAGGCTGGTGCTAAGGGGAATGTTGTAAGAGGAAAGCCTGCAGCTGGCAGGAGCTGGCAGGAGCTGGCACGCAAAGCCCATTACAGTTAGCAAATATACGAGCGTTGCCATATGGCTATCAGGCTGACTCGTTCCTCAGTGTCGCTACGACAATCCATGAAGAAAATCCGGTGGGGGACAAAATGTGGGCGCCGCTTACTGACTTGGTTCTGTTTTGACCGTCATCCTGATCGATCGCCTGTCGAAGAAGAATCCTTCCTGTTTCATCATGTTCTAGTGCATTCCACGCATTGACTGTAGCATTCCATCCATCTGGAGATCAATTATTCTCCGACTTCACCGGACGTAGCGGAGTCCGTTCTGACTCCTGACGTGATTGCGGCATTGTGCCGCTAGCAGGACGCTATTCCCAATCCCACCCAGCTGAAGGCCAAGAAACGGTCATTTTCCGAGCAGATGGACCTGTCCGTCTCCTTGGGGAAAACCCCAGTGTACTTGGCCTTTCCGGCTGTCAAATCTGTCAGGCGCTCCATGCTTTCCTGTTTAGCCTTCTTAGAAAGACCGGCCATGCCAACTATTGCTGCCAAGATTGTCACAGGAGATGCAGCTAATTGGTGGAATTTCATGCAAATCGGCCAACGAAGCAGTGGTGTCATGTAAAATATTCCTTTTGCAATCCGCTCTACCTAGTACTTAGTCCACAAGTCCTCAGCTGAGCTCATTGGCCGTTGTTCTTTGGTTCTTGCAGGCTTGGGGTAGGCCCCGAAGCAGAACAAGCTACCTTTCAACCCGCACACCTCAGTGTGACAAAAGGATCATGAAGCTGATAGAGTTCTTGTTAGACAGTGATCCGACTTCCTAAACTGGACAGCCCAGGAAGCCAGATCTTGCCAGAGGCACTCTCGGTTGTGACGGGGCATTTTCAGTTCGAGGTGATAGGAGCCGCTGCGCGATCTGACATTGTGGCTAGCGCCGAGCTGTGGGCCTGAGACATGGATTAAACCACTTGCAACAATATATAGTGCAATTATATTGCAATCGCATGATTAGTGAGACTTGGAACTGCGACCGTGCTTGACTGTCATGTCGTTCTGGAGCGGCTCTGCATATAGCAAAATTATGTTTCGACGAGTTAGCACCGGAAGCAAGCCGATATCAATGAGACATACGAGAGACGTATGGTTGATTATTATCCACCAGCAAGTAGCTACCGAATTTCATGCCATCAAAGCGCTCTCAGAGCCATGCTGAGATACGTGGGAAATTCTCTGGACTCCAATATAGCAACCCAAGTCTCGGGGACTGATAGAAAGAACTATGAGAGTATAACAAATAATATCTGCTGAAACTTTAATCAAAGTCGGTGCTGGGGTCCTTTGCGTCCCTGAAGCATGCGTCGTTGACTCCGTGTGCGCCAGACTTTAGCATAAGTGCAAGGGGAGAATGTAAGCTTTCTCTCTCGCCAACGAACATGGCGATGTTATTTGTACTATAAAAGAAAAGCACAAGACGCAATCCAAAGCCTTGTTCTCTCGAGCTCGAATAATCCACTATACATGTAAGATTCCCTCTATTGAAAGAAAAGGCATATGAAGAAGAGATGACGAGCAGATAGATGAGAAATGACAGAAAGGAGAGGGTTATGCTGCCAAAAATGGAAAGAGGTTAACTAATTCTGAAGAGGAATCAGTCTTTACAGCGCATCAATCGTAGAATTGGGATTCACTAAGAAGGATTGACACTATTCAGCGAAGTGGCCAAACTTAACATCAAGTGACACCTGACAACCTCTTATCGTCGATTCTTTCGTGTTGAACTTTGTGCCAATCCGAGTCTCTCTAAGCCTCTCAAATTATCTTTTTCCTTCTTGCCATTAACATCGGGCCTCGGTTTTGAAACTCTCCACGTGGATGTACTGTTGCGAAGTGAATGAGGAAGGGCCGAAATGCCTTGGTGGTCTACTCTGTCTCGTTGACGAAAGTCCAATATAACCAGCTTGAAAGAAAAACACACTTTGGGTTTCATACATGCAGTGAGAACTGGGAATGTCAACCATTTCATTTTAGGATGTGGTTGGGTGTAGGCTGGGAGGGATGCACCATTATAGACCTGCCATCTCCTTCATGATCCATCAAACCAAATGAAGGCACTCCTTGATTGGTCTGTTTACTGTGCTTGTGGCAGCGCATTAGGCTGGTAGGATACTTGGTTGGCTGTCTCATATTCCCCTTCGAAACTAGAAAAAGTGATACCTGTTTCAAGCGAGTTCATCCTATCTCGGTGATGGTTGATTGACGAACTGCCCAAGGAATCTTCAAGGGCACTCATTTCTTCTACGACACCTGTGGAAATCTAAGCTTCGCTTTTGGATTAAATCGTACTGTTTGTGGAATGTCTCAGCATCATACCAAGGGACTTCGGCTCAAGCATAGGTTGGCAACTTGAATGCCACTAATGATTACTGTCCTATTATAGTCAGTAATCTCCAGCGTCCAAGCATACTATCGTGACTCTGGTGCTCTTGACATCATAATTTGAGCATCCAAGTACCGCAATCATCACAATGGGTAGTCAAAGTAACGTACCGAATGATGCCGAAAGCGTTTCAGACCAACTCCTGTGAAGGATTGCAGACCTATAGGGCAGAGTGAACTTTTAGCTCCATCTTCTGAGTGGTACAGCGACAAGAGAAAACTCCATATCTCCCCAACTGTGCATCTCTGCGTGTGGCCTTCTCTGAGTGTTGCTAAACACTTTGTCCCACAGTATTTTGGAAGTTAAGAGTGTTTGGCTACCTGACTCGGATCAGCCTTGCGTACCCCCACAGTCCTTTGCAGTGCAACAGCACCGTATATGTTTGAACAATATTAGACATACGGTATCAGCAGAAAAAGGTGCTGCTGAAGATCAGAGCAAATGTCGGGTCGCTATTCATGTTAGAAAAAGAGCAGCATTCAATGGAAACTGTGCCCTAGTTCGTCAAATGATCCTCGAAACGACGCCATCATATTCATCCAAAGCTTTGCCGGAAGGGACATACCAATCACGGCACCAACCCCTGCTGGCGAAAAAAGCCGATATTAGGATGTATGAATGTTAGCCGGATTGTTTAGTTTGTGGAGGCTATGCACCAACACTAACCGAAGCACGTTTCGAATTCACATCGCCCATAATCCCAGGAGGTATCATTAAAACTCCAAAGAGAACATAATCCATGCAAGGCGCTTTCCCCAACGTTGAGTGCTTTGGGAATCATTCCTTCTAGCCGCCATTGGCTGTTCGCAGACTTATATCATTTAGTAGGCATTCCGACTCAATGTATGCAAGATGAAAGGCTATGGGTGGGCGTTGGCATGTTTCATCTGCCATCCTATGCGGACGGTTGGGTTGGATTTGGGCTATCGGAGCAGTAGTTCAATGTTTTCCCATGTTGTTTCTGACTTGCAGGGCGCATTTTCCAGCACACAATCCGCGTGATTATGATCGCATGTCTTTTTGGTTGAAAGGGAAAATGTGACCAGTGCAGAAAACAGCGTCTGAGAAGCTCTTTTCCAACGGCAGCGTGAAGTCCATAAGTGTCAAAAGAGTCGAGCTACAACAGCAGTTGTAATAAGAAATCTTTCAACCTCCATAAGGTAAGCTTTTTCCGTTGTGTGTTGCTACCCCTGTTACATGGTTGTCGATAACGTCATTCGCGCTTTGCATGACAAGAATGAGCAGCCATACGCTGGGTTCAATAGAAAGATCATAATCACGGAGGCAATGCTGGGGCCAGTAGCAAGTTGTGTGGTGAGGGTGACGTGTAGAACGGAAAAAGGAACGCATGTACATTGGGGTGTTTCATAATATAAGACGATGCATATCATGGCAACCACAGCCACGAAAGGACAGCATGGGATAGTCAGATTTCTCGCGCCACCCAATGAGATCGCAAATTCAACCTCGTTATCCAGCGCACCGACCCTAATTGTCAGAGTTGTTCAGAATGGGGCCAATAGGACAAGCCCAAGGCAGTTAGCCCCCAGAATATACAGGGCTGACCAGCTCAGCCATCACACCGGGCACCACCCGGTGCCCCTAAGGTAACTACCGAATGTTTTGGCAGAAGCAGCCATATGGAACGAAGGCCGGATATCTTTAAAAAGCCAAAGGATTCTGGTGTGGGGAGAAAGTATCACCCAACTGGAGTAGTCGTCGGCTCCTGGTCACTATCATAATCATCAACATGGCTGTCCTGACTACGCCACCACCGGTAACATCAGTAGGTGTGTATGCCCCTTTACAGATCCTGTCATCAGTAAAAACAGGTTAACCGATGCGGACAGATTGGACCAATTTAGAATCAGTTGCAGTAAAAGGTGAGATAACACCTCATTGCTTGCTACAGGCCAATTTCAATCTCACATGAGTTACAAGTCAATGGTCATATCGAGTCCCGCTACAATGCTCAGACCGACGAGTGGTCAATTCCGGAATTTGTCCATGACCATAATTTACGGGTTAATGGGCTGGAGCCGTTGTTGAGTTATGGTCAGTAAAGCATGGATGGCAGGCAGATGACCTGTTTGCTAACCATATATGTAACAGGTCAGCAAGCCTATGAAGGCATCAAAGGTAGAGAGAGAGATCGACGGCTGGTATAAGGAAATTGATTGTTAATCAATACTGTGTCGACAGCTTGTCGGGATCCTCAAGGCGCAATCCGAGTATTTCGCCCGGACTTTCATGCCGATCGGTTTCAGCACACATGTTGCGTCATGTCAGTTCCGTCCATGTCACAGGATCATTTCACTCGTTGCGTCGAAATGGCTGTCTCTCGTAATGCCGAATATGTTCCCCCGCATGACAGCGACGCGATGATGTATATCAAACCCACAGTGTTCGGATCTGGAAGTCATAACAGCAGCAGCAGGTCATCTGACTTCCTATTGAGTGTGGCGGTTTTCCCCGGAAGAGACTGTCATCTCACTCGGCCATTAGATGCCTTGGTCATGGACGACCTCAACGGAGCCACAGCTCACAGCGCCAGTCCGGTCAATGGTGAGGAGCAAGTTCGAACAAAGCAATATGGCCTCGCGCTGCATGTAGATGCTCGGACGCACACAGAGATTATAGGATTCTCACGCGCATCATTCATCGGCTTCATGGGCGGAGGCGAGGACGGGGGCATTCGTGTCGTTCTCCCGGAAAATTGCAATACTCTGGACAGTGCTACCAGCGATAGCTGTATCACCCTAGCACGAGCGCTAGGTTGGGTTGTAGAGAAGCGCGGAGTAAGAATTCTCTCTTGTCAGGACAGGGGCTCATGGGCTGACACAGTGCCGTACATAGATCCACGTCGCGTCGTTGTCGGAATTCAGCGAAGTCGTTGCGGTCGGAGCCACTGCCGACCTAACTCCCGTCAAATCGATCACTCATCTTCACGATAACAGTCGAGTTCAGGTCACGTATGACGCGACTGCTGAGGGTAAGCCCGGGCCGGTCGCGACAGAGCTGTGTCAACGTCTTAAGGACATCAAGAAGGGAAGAGCACCGGATAACTTCGGGTGGTGTTACAAGGTGCAGTTATTGTAGGATGCGCTGGCTGAGCGATGACCTTGTTATGTTGTATTAATAGATCCTCCTCCTTTCTGCGGTATAGCCTCAATGTCGATTATAATATTTGTTTTATTTTATTTTTAGAACAAACACCGGGATGGCATGACTCAGCTGTCTGCAGATGTGACGTCACGCGTACATGGGAGAGATAACTAGTTAACTATGTGCCTCGACCCGAACACGCTGCTGGTTCTGCTGGTTCTGCTAGCTCTGCTAACTCAAGATGAACTTGCCAGCTTCACCGTATACTTAGGTTGAACTCTTATCTCAATATTATATGAAATGCAACCTTTGTGGAGAAGATTAGGTTACGTCTTAAATATTATGCACGGTGTAGTATTTAAGAATATATATTGCGTAGTTTGACAGCTTCTGTCACTATCTTATCAACAATCCATAGGCTTCCAACCGAAGGACTAAAGCTAGTCGATCTGAAAGTGTACTCTGTTGGCATTTCAGGTACTGTGAGGACCGACCATCGCCCAGTTTGAAAGTACATGACCTTCCTACATTCTCATACCCTGGTGTTTCATTATGACAATATTTCAACCGCCGTACCCAACAGGCCACATACAAAACTTGACTGTTTTTCCACTGAGTCATGGAGGAGTGGAGCAAAGTCGTGTTCCCTTCACAGTTGGGAGTGAGCATACATGTATGATTATAGACTGACACAGTCATAATTAACGCAGCATCGAGAAGAACCTGCAAGACTGGCCACGCAGCATGTACGGTTGAACTCACCACAATTAGATAGAATTGCAATGTTGTGTTGATAATGAGAGAGAACCAGCTAGGCTTGATACAAAAACAACGTGTATTGTACCTTGCGAAAGTGGTAGGCTCAGGTCAACGACCTGCCGTCACATTCCATAGCCGAAATGTACGGAGGCTTTCGGCCTATTCCCCGTTTCCTTGGGTTTTTCTAGCTGTAGACGGACCGACTAGGTGGACCCCCACGGAGCCAACCTACTCCGTTGTCCTCAGCCGTCATTAATTGTGTTTCAGGAGTCGTTTAGCAGGGAACGATGAAAGTTGAGGATCCCGAAACATGTGATTGGCCAAATCCTGTCTATCTCGAACTCGCACTAGAACATACTTCTTCTGAAGCCGTAAAGATGAACAATGCCTGTAGTCCCTAGCCACAAGAGGACAATGCAGATCAACTATGACAATGACCTGAACGTTTAGCTAGTAGTACTCCGTAGGCACAGTCCGAGAGTTCAGAGTTTAGCCCCCACACGGCGATGACGATCGCTCACCGCAACAGGCCACCTGTTGGTTGGCACGGGTTGCTGCGAGAAACTTGCTTCCGCGCGATGTGGTATGATCCACTCTTCATTTATTTCTTTCTCTCTTGTTTCTTACACAGTACAGTCCATTGACCAATTTTGCGTGGTGACAGAATGATGTGAGTATGGAAAACAGTGAACGTGATATGCATGTCAGATTGATAAAGCTGTGGGGTTCGGCGTAACGAATTCATCCATAACCCTACTTGCTGATTTTGTGCAGCTAGCAGTCGGGGCTCGGGGCAATAGGAATAACGGGTCTGTGGTGAGCCAGAAGTGACGGGAGGTTTTCGTCGTTCTTGAGCCGTGTTGTATAGTTACTCATTAATTACTGGATGTAGAACGATAACAAGTGCAGCAAGGAAGACTGCGAATGGGGAGTGGTGGATGACGTTCATGAACTGATATGATTGTCTAGAGCATATTCTGTTTTTGAACGTCCAGCCGAGAAGTTCGCAAGTACGATCGACGAAAGATACAAACTACACAACCTTATATGCTCAGACTCCGCCTTGTAGATCAACGGTTAATGAATATTGACCATCAGTATCTCATAAATCAAGGCGGTATCTCCAAAGTCTATTAGAACAGCGATCTCCACCTCGGACATTCAGTCGGCAGCCGGAAATCAAATGAATTCCGATCATGTGTGTCTACGATACTACGCTCTACACGCTCATGACGCACAGCAGTTTCCGAAATCTCTGGGGACTAAGACTTGCCGGCCAAGACAACGAATACCATCGTCTTCGCTGGTTAGCGATAAACCTGCAGGGTAAGCATACAATTCGGTAGGAGCCTGGCGTACCTTGCCACATAATTGTTCCGGGAGGCACTGCCCTGCAACAAATGGCAATGCCGAGTCCTTTGAACAGAGTTGTTTCAGATTGTATGAGCGGGTCGAACAGCGTTGATACCACGTTTAATACCCCAATGTATGCGTATCCGGAGTAAACGTCAGACTCATTTGACATGTGGTATACATGTCTTGCTAATTCATTTCATGCAAGCTACACCATAGTGGAGACGCGTCGGTCGTCACATCTTGCCGATGTGCGACCGAGCTCCAATAACGGAGAACGCCGCCAGAAGCATGTCTCGTAAACAATGGTCGGTCCCTGTTGCGTAAGAGAAGAATTGTTCTATTTTGCCGCAGCCGCCACTACATGTCTCCACCGTAGAAGAGATTTCGTTCCTACGATATGCTATCATGCCACATTGTTGGAAGCCTTAATTGTTCTAGGCTTCAAGGGGACAATGTTGATTTATACACATGGACAGGCAAGACAAGGAAAAGAAGCGGGTCCTGGAAGCCCTGCGATTGGGGCCAAAAGCATGCCACGCTGCCTCTGGAGGCTCCTGGTCCAGCCAACTGTTGGATGGCGCTGCAATTTGGGGGCGTGGAAATGGACTAAGAAAGACAGTCATTATTTCGTGACTTGTGGGTCTCTAGCTTCAATATTATAGTTTCTATGTACAAAGATGTGCCGAGGCTCGTCTTTCCGAACCCCTTCGTGGCGTCTATACAGCCTTTTGTGAGCCTCGCATTCGCCCACTCTATGAAATCGTAATATCCCTCCGCACCACGATCCCCATGTTGGGTGGCTGAAGGAAGTTTTCTCCAGGCAACGGCGGTTGCGGTGACGCCCTGTGAGCAGAAACCGTGCTTTCGGCGGATGTCGTAGTGAACGAGCACTTTTGCGGCCGATCCAAAGATTTGGTGTCTAGTTCTGTCTCTTCATCTCGACCCATTCGACTAAAGTATGATCGTCCGATATCTGAGTCGGCGATCCTCGATTTTGGGTGCGGTGGGAAGCTTTGGCCCATTACGGACCGGAATCCTTCGTGATGTATGCGCCGACTGAAGACGAAGATGCTGGGTAGGCACACGCTGACGACGGAGATGGCAATTTCAGAAAGTAGCCAGTAGACGGGTTGCACGAATTCCCCTGGGCATGGTTAGAACTATGTTTGTGCTTTCCGTCAGTTCAGACAACTCACAAGTAAAGTCACTCTCAAGATTCTTCCCAACCTCGATAATTGCGACTAATCGCCCGATAGATACCACGACAACCCTATCGGACACTCGTTAGAACTGCTAGAGATGGGTATCGTCGCAACTGGACAAGGCTTACAAGTACCCACACAGAAAGACCCCGATAATCAGCAGTTTTCGGATAATCTTCATTTGCAGTCGCCAAAGTAAAGGCAGGGGGAGAACCAAGATCATGACGTTAATTATCAGACTGGGAATGCCACTGCCTAGGAAAAGGGTGCGAACGTCGATACATCGCCCTGGAAGAAGTCGATTCCAGACTTTCTCCGTAGGAGTGCACTGTAGCGCGACAACGACGTGCATGCCGATCATCCAGGCGATATTCATAGCATGAACCAACCACAGGGCATATCGGAATCGAGATTGAATCTGATCGAAGACTCTAGAGTAGAACAGGAGCGCAGAGGCTCTGGCGATAGATGTGCCTGTGTCGAAAATGAAGTATTCCACCCAAAGCAGCTTCATGATCAAGGGGAAATTCTCCGGTGCCACCTGAGCATGCTGCCCTACTCCTAGGTCAACCAGTTTAAGGCCGATTCCACACATCACTACATTGATCATCTGCTAATACTTAGATCAAATTATTCTTGAAAGAACGAAGGCGTGGAATAGGGCTCACAAACCGCAGCTAGAAGAGCAGTCCAATCATCCCACCAAAATCGAACAGGCGTACTCGAAAACCCAGGTAACATCGCTCTGGACCAAAACCGTAGGATAACAGCAAATATTGGCGTAATCAGCATAATGATCATTAATGCACGGAGCGCTGGACGCTGATCATCACTGAGATTGACGCCCGTAGGCGGTAATGAGGACATGGCGTGTTGGGTGATGGAGGGAAGTGGTGAGGAAACGAAGGCGTTGAAGAACCATCAGAGGCCAAGGGATCCTGAACGCGACTGCTTGCGGATAATGGCTGGTTCTCATGGTATCTAAAGAATACGGCGGAACATCCCTGCGGGTCAGATTTGGGGTTCATTGCAGGAAAGTCTGCAGGTGCAGGGAATCGTTCAAGGGGGCCATGAGGAATTGACGGCCCGACTGAGCTAAGCCATGAAAAAATTGCGCGGAGCGTAATGGATAACACTTAATAAGGTATGGGAATAAAGAAAATTAATTTAATAATAACATGAACTGAGATTACGGCCTGGTGACTGACGGGGAAGGCTACAGATCAGGTTGTGTGTGCGTAGTGTGTGTGTGTGCATACTGCATAGCCATCCTCGGGGGAGACCATTTCCTGTTTTCACTTGCCAGACTGATTCGGGATAGCGTCCTTGGTATGCAGAGTTTAGTTCCGGTTAGCTTCACATCGTGCAGGTCGAAAGGCTGAGGAAGCCACCTGTTAGGTAGTTTAGGTCCATTTCCCGGCCCCAGTTCTTACCTCAGCCCACTGCGCGTCAGCGTCGCCTGGGGGCGGTGGACTGACACACGTTGCCAAAACTGGGCTACTACTTTAGCCCATGACATGGAAGTCGATCCATGGCACTCGGGAGCAAAATATCAACTGTTCGTGCTCATTTAGGTACCCTTCCACGCGCTGCCGGAACCAGAAAGTTGTATGGCGGCCGATAGTGAGGTGACATTTGGTCATTTGTTCGTATTCATCGGCCGTTAAAAAGCCCTAATCAAATCGGAGTTTAAGCTATCGTCCGCGTTCTAAGTTAGCTTCCCTTACGCCAATTTCTGCACGCTTTACTCAAAGTCCCTCGGCGTTCAAAAAAAACCACGAGGGCTTTCCTTCTCACCGTCGTCTTGAGACTGCAATCGGCCACTTTGGCCAGTGCTTCTCAGCATCTGCACTAAAACTCAATCATGACAATAATTGACACCATTTGCAACAGCTTTAACATAAAGTTTGGACCTGCTCGGGATCTTTCTGTGAAGAGTGAGAGGCACACGTTATTTTCAGTGGGGGTAAAAAAAAGAGAAACAGAAATGAAAAGGGGCCCCAACCGGGCATCGGACGAACACACCTGTCCGAGGATTATCGTTACGAGTTAGAATGATTCTAGACTTTGACGACTGCAATACACGTGGGAGGCCTGCCTGAACGTGGCAAAGCTTAATGTGCTTGAAAGCCGAAGGGCCTTAAAATCACATGGTGGAACATCAACCATGCGACGGTCAGCTTATCTATTTACACCTCCTCTCTGTTTCAGAAAGAGGATACCATCTCTCTCGCGTTCATGCCACCATTCCCGAGTGCCTTGCGGTCTGGCTTGTGTAGCCCATTCTCGAATGGAATAGTCTCTCCGGTGAAGGCGTCCTGCGAAATTAAATTGACCACGTCCAGCCATCATGATCAGTCCGTGTCTAATATTTAATTGCTCCTCATTTGAATTAGTCCTTCTTCTTTCGTATGACCCAAGCAGCCTCCCTGAGTCTACCAATCCGTAGTTAGTAAAGGGACTCCAAATTATGATTACACTCTTGATGTTACTCGCCAACCTTCTCGAACACAATGGATCTTGAACTATGGTGTAGTCATGACGTGGAAATTCAATTTACCAGGCCACCGACTAAAGGGGCACTTACATATTTATCGTGCTCAAATCGAGCTTGATCTCCGACCCTGGGGGGAGCAGGACTCAAGGAGAGATTGGAGACATAGCCTTCATACATCACCTGTTTGTATTTGGAAGACATCAACCAAAGGAACTTCTTCCCTCTCTCTACAAGCTTTCTCCGCTTCTCTCCACCATCGATTGCGTTCATATATTCGAGTGGCACGGAGGCCAGCGACGTGATTGCCTTTTCGCCCTCAAAGCGCTGGATATTACTGTATCCGCCGTTTCTGCCTACTTTATCTTGTGGCCACTATATTCCAAGCGTATAACTCCCAGGCAGCCCTTCCTTTGTTTTCCCTGTAAGTTTCGTAGACGAATGTGCCTGGCTTGAAAAAGAGCCATAGATTGTCGAATGTGGCGGCAGGGGTCGGCTTCTTGTATCGTCGTTCTTCTGGTGCTATGACTCGGTCGATGAAAGGGTCCAGAAATTCGAAAAGAAGCCGGATATGCTTGGACCTGACATCATCCGGTGACTCTTCTGTTGCTTGGAGAGCCCGCAGTTCATGGCGATGATGAATCAGCACAGGGAATTTCTCTTTTTCTCTCTTCGTTGTGTAAGGGGTTGAAATTTCATGCGTGTTCTTGCCATGTATGTAGCCATCGTGTTCTCTTCTTGAGAAGTTAGATGGGACCGTGGACTTGCTGCCACATGAATATGTCTTCCGTGACTAAGACATATCAATGACAAACACCGAGAAAAGCACACAACTCCTCCATTTTACTTCAATGCTATTCCCGCATCTAAACTTGACTCGTGATCTAATCAAGACCATCACAAGAGTCAGTCATAAAGATAGGTAAAAGTGGTTATTGTATTAGTCCGACTAGTCCGAAGTCTGACGTCAGCCGTGCCAAGCCCCTGTGGAATCGGAATAATATCGGGACCGGAATGCGCGAATGCCGACATATAATGGAGGTTATTCCGCGGCCCCTTCCCGGCGTCACTCTTTCCTAAGTATGCCTCGGTCTGTTTCATTTACCTCCCCTGGTTGTGAGTTTTACTTTTGATTTGGTCGGAATAGGGTATGAAGTCCCACGGAATTCGAGACGGCTCAGTCCGCAGGAACGGAAAGCCCACGTCCTGTGAGCCATGTCGCATCTCCAAGATCCGCTGCGATCATGCTCGGCCTACATGTAGTCGGTGCGCCCAAAGGAAGCTCACCTCAAAGGTACAAATGTTTAATAATAGCGCCCATAGTATCACAGGACACCCTTGGCTGACTATCCCAGTGTTTTTACCATCCTGCCCCTTTGACGCGACCACGTGGTAGCAAAGCCCGTTCAGGGCCAAGACAGCCCGAATCCACTCCGTCTAGGTCCAGGGCAGAAAGAAGCCATGACGCACAAGTTCAAAATAGTCCTGCAGTTCTATCTCAACTACAAACGCCGGGTGGATCCTCCGGGATAGTCGAGAGTGAGCCCTCCACCGCAGGGCGAGGAAACTACCTGGGCCCGTCCAGTTTTCTATCCGTGTTTCAGGACGTCAGTCCTAACCTCGAGGTCTCTACATATAATCGATCCTCTGGCTCGTGGGGTCGCTGGACCAGTGCCTCGACCGCTTTCGCGCGACGCCTGGTTCAACTCCTTCGTCCATTGGCAACGTACGAGGAAATGATCACCCGGAACTTCGAAGAATGCCTGTTTAACACTATCCCAGAGCCTCTGGCACTGCAGCCGCTGAGGCTGCTTCGGACTCAAATTGAGAGCGGAAAGTGGTTTGACGATGAAGAGGCTTTAGCTTCTATGATCACTCGCAATACGGCAGAAAAGCCGATTGTCATCACGCCTCATATGACGCCAGATGAGTTCTACGCGAGCTTCACCGGGGAAAATCTGAGATGGGAGTTTGTCGGGATCATCTTTACTTTGGCAGGACTAGCGACTACAACCGTATGGTATCAGTCCGACTCTTTTCTTAGCGAGGCGGATAAGGATGCTTTTACGGAGGAGATGGCTGCTGCAAGTAACGCGTGCATCGAGATCTGCAACCAGCATGACAATGCCAATGATTTGCTGATATGGCTGTACCATACACACTTCACACTGGTGGCCGATGCCATGGAAGAACTCAGTATGGAACTCCAAGAATGCGTGTCATCCATCTGCTTACGAAACTTAGGTGACTACGTTTTTCGAGTCTTCGGGGATCTGATATCGCACATGTATTCTCTTGGCCTGCATCGTCTCCAAGCATCTAACGCAGAGATCCCGTTTTTCCTTTCGGAGACACGGAAGAGAGTATTCACCTCGTGCTATCGCACCGACAAGAACATCGCTATGTTTCTCGGGAGACCGCCCCGACTGCCGGATCATTATTGCGATACAGATCTGCCTCTAGATCTCGAGGATGAAAGTCTAGTCCTAGACTCGGAGTCTCTCAAACAGCTCTTGCACGGGATATCTGCAAACGGCTGGAGTGATTCGCCGTTTTCTCCGAATGGGAACATCCGACCGGCAACAGCCGTACGAGTGAGATATAGGATAGCGAAATTGAGAGAACGAGTCGTGGCTTTATTTCTCGGCAGGAAGACAAAGGCCTTTGACGACGAGTTGCAGTAAGATTTTTCACACCCCGCAACGTATGAAAACATTGCTAATAAGCACCTAGGGCGGTCCATCTCGACCTGAAACAAATATGGGAGAGCATCCCGGCCCCATTTCACTATCACGCCGCCGGGTTCGGAGACAACAACCCAGCCAACGCGTCCGTTCGGGTCATCACTTGCATGGAGTATCTGCAGGCGGTTTCGCAAATAGAGCGAATTCGATGTCGCCAAACCCCAGATGCCATGCACAGCTTACTGGACTCATCGATGCGAATCGTTACCGCGTTAATTGATTTTATCAAAGCGCGGAAGCAGGGTGGAAATATCCAAAAGGGGTACATGGGAGTGGTGAGCTACTGTGCCTCCAAATTCTTTTTAATCCTGTAGCGGTTATTAATTCTTTCTAGTTCCTTCTTTACGGTCTCCCAGCCGCAGGCGTGTTGGCGATCGAGCTTCATCGATGCACCGTGCAGGGGATGCCGCTTCCCTCGCCTATTCCACGCTCTACTATAATTCGTAATCTGAGCCTTCTTGTTTCATGGTTCGAAGACGCTAACAATATTATAAGTATCACACAGAAGAATTGTGTGCAGGTGAGCGAAGTGATCACCAGACTTCTTGACGAGACTTTGAACCATCAAGCCGGAGAAAGTGTACGAACAACGGAACAAGTCCAGCATCGATCGGGGACCGGAGGATGTGAGGGGCCCGTGAATGATAGTAGTACAGCTATCTGCCCAACAGCTGACCATCTTCTGTTAGCGGATGACAATGCCCTCAATGTGAATTCATTTGGAACGAGCGTTGAGTTTTTAGATTGGTGGGATGAGTTCTGGGTGGATGGATCCATCCCGGATGTTGTCCTATAAATCACGAAAGCATTAGGACGAGATAATGAAGATATGAAGATTTGAAATTCATTCAAAAGAAGGAAAAGATCATGTTTCTATTGATAGAGCTCTAATGAAAACAAACATGTGAGTCAAGTCAATATCCATACATGGAGTATTAAGTACAATTGGAGCTGGGTCAAACGTCTAGGGAGAGATCTGCATCTGGCCCAGTGCTGAAGTTAATTAGGGTACCCTTGGAGAGTGGTTGGATACACGACCTGGGTACAGGAAAGGCTTAAATGCCCATCGTAGCGGCAATAAGGAATCCAGCAATCACGCCGACCCACAGATTACCCTGAGCACTGGATGCGGAGTTGGAGAGAGGGATATCCGAGGAAGAAGTGCTGGCAGTCTATTGAACAAGTCAGCAATTATTAGCATAAAGGTTGAGAGAGGAGAAAGAACGCACGCCCTGTCCAGTAGGGGTACCCGAGCCAGACACGGGAGTCGACTTAGACCCGGTTGGGATTACCGGATGAGAAGATCCCGGAGCTGACGCGGTAGTAGTGAAGGTCTGGGTAGCAGACGAAGGAGCGGTGGTGCCTGGGGCCGTGGTGGTCTCCTCTGGTTCGGCAGAGGTAGTTGCTGCCTCAGTGGGAGCCTTGGTGGCAGTTCCTGTGGCAGTCGCACTGGGCTCCGCGCTGGTGGTAGAAGCAGGTCCTACAGTGGTAGAAGAGCCGTCATCCTTATCATTATCACCCGCTTCCTCAGGAGTGGAATCCAGCCCACAGGACTCGGCGGCCTTAGACACAGAATTGCCGTAGTATTTCCAGATGTCAAACTCATTGGCACACTTCAAACATTCGGACAACTGGGACTTGAAGGTGCTCGAGTCACAGAAGTCGTCAGACCGGGAAGACGTGATCACACCACCTTCAAATTGTTAGTGATAGTTTTGGACAATGGAGTGGTGAATGGATATCGTACCGCAGTTGGCATGGCATTCATATGCAGGGGTACCGGGGTCCTGGCGACGGTGAAGGGGAACGAATTCAGGGTAATCAAAGGCACTGGCGCTGATAACCAGGCAGGTAAAGGCGGCAAGATTGGAAAAATGCATGATGAAGACAGCAGCGAGTGAACCTGTCAAGGTAATGTAAAGACCGAAATCTGGGACAAGTGGGTAAAGAATGACACTGAATGAGAGAGCGGTGTCTCGATAGCAGCTCAAGAGCTCTTACTTATAGGCCTGGAAAGGAGCGGGAAATTGCCATTGCATCCTCACGAACGCTTTATTTCCCAGTTCCCGTCCGATCCATCGTACGAGTGCTCGGGATTGCAGCATCCTGTCGGGTCTCATTGCCAATTCGAGTCGGTGTCTCACTCGAGTCACGCAGCCTAGACCCAAAAGGGCCTTCCGAGGGCTCTCTCCACCGCGATCCATGTTCACCAGGGCTGGTCAGGGAGCAAACGATGTAACGGTCGCTCGCTTATGGCGGCCAGTGTGGGTCCCTGGCCCACAGCCATCTTATCTGATTGATCTAATCTGATCCTCTATAGCCAGTCTTCTCTCGCCGCCGAGGCCCCTCGATATTAACAGCTCCGCCGGACCCTATGAGAAGACGAGCTGCACTGGTCCGAGCGGTTTTCTCCGACTGATAAGTCCATCTATTCGGTCTTGGCGGTGTGCTCGGGCTTGCAGTATTGTCACGGACTGAGTTGCTAAAATGTCACTCCACAGCCTGCAGGGAAGCGAGAACATCCGGTTGGTTTGTTATTTGCACCGACAGAAAATCTCTGATAGTGGCCCTGATGGTGCCTGTTACGTCTTGGTTCAGGTCTTGGTTCATGTGAAAACATTGGAAGCTATGACACATTTGCCGCCGAGAGTGGTTCAGGCATTGGGCGCCCTTGCGTGCAGCGCCGATTCGAAGAAACGGCAGGGGTATAAAGAGGGGTGATCGGGTCCGATATAGGTAAACGATTTGCTATCCTCCATCTATCCTGTCGAAAGGTTTTCCTCTTGTCTTACCGGCTATACCCTGCCCATCATGAAGAGCTCTATCTTGTCCCTTATCGCTCTTTCCGCCATCGGCGTTTGGGGTCATGGAGAAGACGCCGCGAATGAGATGGGCGCGGTGGCATTCATGTGGCCACCAGACCGCAAATGGGGAGAGAAATTCGATAGCAACGCGCCTTGTGGCTCGTCTACCGGACCGGTCAACAGAACAGACTTCCCCTTGAGTAGGTCACGGTTTCCCTGCAGCCATTTACTGTCTAACAATGGAATGTAGTCAACGGAAAGCTAGCCCTCGTTGTGCAAGATGAGTCATGGAACGTTCAGGTTTCCATCTCTCACAAGAACAGTATGCACCATCCTGCCCTTCTTCATCAGAAAATGACTAACACCCAGTAGACCCAACCAGCAACGACGACTTCGAAGCCTTCATCGAGAAGTCCGATGTTTCTGAAATCAAACCCGGCCACGAATGTTACTCTGTCCCGAACCCTGCTGTCGATGCCGAAGCAGGACAAAACGCAACCTTCCAGATCAAGTACACCAGTGATATGGAGACCGACAAGAACGAGACCTACTATGCCTGTGCCGATGTGACCTACGTCCCTACTAGCAAGTTCACATACTCTGTTCCTTGCTTCAACGTGACGTCGGATGAGTTCACCGCGGTGAGCACCGCAACGGCGGGGGCGGGATCCACCGCCACGGCTGGGTCGTCGAAGGGTTCCGATGACAAGAGCAAAGCGGACTCGGAGTCGGACTCTAACAGCGGCAGTGGGGGCTCCGGTCTTTCGGGCGGTGCTATTGCGGGTATCGTGATCGGTGCAGTGGCCGGTGTGGCCATCGGCATTGCGTTGCTGTTTGGATACCGGAGGCTGCTGCAGAAGTATCGCTCGGCGAGAAACCAGGCCTCTGTCAGGAACGTGGATTGGGCGGAAAGCGCCAAGGGAGAAGTTGATCACACTCCGTTGGGGTTGCGGAAGATTAGGTGATTGTCTTGGACCATGGCCATGTAAACTTTGTAGAATCGATGACATGGTAATAATGAGGGGTGTGCAAGAGGCGGGCTGGCTGGTAGATGTGGTATGATGATGCGATGTATGCTTCATGCTTATGTTAAATGGCTTTTATCCGAAATAATCGATGTCTCTCCTATCAGTAAGTCTGGATCGTGCCGATTTCGATACACTTCATCGAACGACGGGATTGCATAGCCTTTGATAAAGCAACATTGGCTACCATTCGCTGTCACCTCACTTTCATCAAAGTACACACATGGCTTGTTGGAGAAGGAAGGAAACATAAAAAGGGAACAAAAAGGCTCAACGAGCAAGCAGCTAGCTATGATATGAAGAGCTTCTTAGATAGGACGTCATTTACAGAAAGCCAACACTCGCCCCTCCCATTCTACTTCTAGACTTGCTTTAGGACAGTAGATGGCCAAGAATACCAGGTACACAACATACTAACTGTTCACTCTCCAGGCAGCAACACATCCCTCCACCCCCTGCCATCACCAACGCCAAACTCACTACCATCCTCCCGAATCCCCTCCCACTCGGTCATATTCACCCACCCAATCAATGCCCTATCGCCGAAGCCCCCCACCCAGAACACCTGGCGGACGACCAACCTGGCCCAGAATCCTGCATGCGCCGCACCCTCCCGACCAGGCAGCCAAGCCCTCGCATCCGGATGGGCGTTCAGAAAACACCGTTCCAGACCCACTCTCGTCTCGGGCTCCAGGGGGCTTGGGTAGGGTTCTAGGTACCCTATAAGCACGGCGCGAGGTAGCGCCATGCGGCTGTTGGATAGGTCTCGGAGGGTGACATCCGTGTCAGAAGCGATGTGGTCCCACCAGTCGAGGGAGAGGGAGACGTTGGAACCGAAGGCAGCGTTTTTGAAAGTGGTGCCGAGGTGGAGACCTAGGATAGTCGGGTTTCCATCCGGGCCGCACGAGGCAAAGTATTCCGGCAGGGTGATAGGGAGCCCCGAAACCATTCCTGGCGGTTGGTAGTGGTGTACAGGATCGGGGATGATGGGTGATGGGAAAGTGGTGGAGATACGGCCGACGGTGGACATATGCAGCAGACGCCGTGCTTGAAGGGTAGATGTGTACCAGGTCGGGAGAGTGTGATGCTCCCTGGATGGTTTCGGGGTCTAATGCTCTGTGTTCAGGACTTTCTAGGCGTTGTCCTGTGCTAGAAGACTATTCGATGCCAGTAATTGCAGGAAAGAAAGTGGCGTGAATCCTAGCGCCAGAGGGCTGATAAAGAGCAGGATGGCTGGCAATAGTTGCATGTTAGGCAGTGGGGACTAGCGATAATTCATATAACATGAGATGGGCTTGTATGATCCGAAAGGAAGGTGGATGTGGAATGATGAAGCCTTTATACTTCGCTGGCAGTTCAAGTGGATCACGGCGATTCGAGTCGCTTTTCACAGCAGTGACTAGTATGCCCACCGTTCCATTGGGGACCAGAGACCCAGCACGATGGACCTCGGAAGGAAGAGATCCGAGATTGCCCATCAGGACCTGCTCCGATTGCTGGACTTGAAGTAGGCCGATATGTGGTTCGGCGGGGGGAAAGAGAACGATGTGAAAACTGCAGCAACGCATGAAGATTCCGCCCATCTGTCATTCAAAACCGATCGACTGAACCATTCTATTGATAGTCCAAAGCTATCAGATTCTCCGAGCCAGGCATGCCTGCCCTCTTTCCCCTTGTTGCGCCTGCAGTGGCGATTTGACGCAGCTCTCGACATCCCGGCATGAATCCTGCGCACGCGTAGGTGGCAACCGCCAACATTTCCATGGCCACGGCCATGATAATAAACACGAGCAAACAGCCCTTGAACCAGTGGAACTCCATATTGTCGAAGAACACGCACAGCGCCGAGTACACCACGCGCACGAGCAGGAAGGGCAGAGAAACCGCGGCCGCAATCAACAGACGCTTCTCCGCTGACGAGATACATTGGGAGTGGAAGCACAACGACCCCGTGCAGACGGTGATGGATACGAATGCAATCAGATCGAGAATTACGCTTGCAACGAGGGCGGACGGAACCTTTGTGGTTGTGAATCCCGCAAAGTCGGAGTCAGGCAGCGACGTCGCTCCGACGATACCCAGAATGAATGCCGCGACAAGAAGTACAGCTTGAACATGGATGACGTATGATCGGACAATCGTCTGGCGTCTCTTGTGCACACTGTCGCGAACCACCAGTACGAGACACAGCAATGTACAGAGAAGGAGAGGAAGTCCAGCATGCGCCAGGGCCGCCGCTCCCCGGTACAGAGAGAAGTTCAGCGGCGCCGCGAGGGTTCCCAGTTGCATTGCGGCGCCGAGAATCCGGACGGTCGCAAAAGCGATTAATGAGGGCCAACATGGTTGCCTGTGCCATCTGAGAAGGGGATCTGATTAGAACTGGTTTTCCAGTCGTTGAAGGTGCGCAGAGACCTACCCATGTCGGACTGTCAGCGCGACCGCCAGGGATACCGCGACCGTATAACAGACCACTTCAGCGGTCGCCATTGCGTTTTCGTAGGACAGCTTCATTGTACTGGCTGAATTTTCACGTTTTCTTTTGTTTATTTTTATTTTTTTTTTTTCTTTTTTCCTCTGCCATCCCGTTGGTGGTGACTGTGGTGAGCGTCGCTCTGGATTTTAGCCCTGAATTCTGTGTTGCCTGGAGGCAAGACGCGCAGGCATCAACAATCCGGAGGTCCGCATTACGCATGCCTCCTGCGTGAGCCCGAACTAACAACAAACTGAAAATAGTAATAAAGAGTGAAATATAAAAGGGTACGTCGAAGGCCGAATGAGGGAGGGTATAAAGAAAGTAACGCAGAAAATAAGGGCAATCAGCAAGAACAACACGAAGGCACCATCCATGAGTCCTACGATGGGCCCGAACATACATTAACATTTCAGGACCTACTCTAATATCAAAGCGACACGGTCTGCATTAGTTTTTCTATATCATCTTCATCATCTGAGAGCTCCATCGGATGCTTCCATTCCAGGTTTGACTCGTCCTCCTTCGTCCATCGTCCTCTGGCACCTTTCAAAAACAGTTTCCGCCTCGCTATCAAGGAATCGGTGATGGCACGAAAGGAGTATCGAAGAATTTAAGCTGTTCGAGTCGATATTGATCCCACATGACGTATCCCCATCGTCGCACATCTCGTGCCTCAAGGTCGCAAATAAAAAAGGGCCACGGGGAGTTTAAGTGAACATAGCGCCAGGCCTCTCGTGGACCGGGGTCTGGTTCAGGCGCATCTGGGGTTAAGTACGGCTGAATCTGTTCTTGACTATAGTCCTCGAGGGGAAGGGTGTCGTCTATATCGCTTGTCATCATAGAGGCAAGGTCACAAGGCAAGAAGGTGAGTATCGACGGCGCTACAGGAGTAAGAAGCCGATAACGCTCGTCATATGTCTCCGCTTTCATTACTTTATGTAGGAAAGCGAGCCCTTGCGAGAGCTAATAGCTTCGTATTAGTGCGTTGATTGAATTATCCTGCAAGCAATAGACAATACTGACAATGTTTGCTATATGTGAGGCCCATTCGTAGTCCCAGGCTTCGAACAGCGGATAGGCGATACCCCGAAATCCCCCATTCTATGTCGTGTTCGGCAATGTCGTTGAATGCTATGCACCGGTCAGTGATACTCACTGAATAAGAGCTCAAGCGGTAATATGAAACTCACGAATTGCGATCACTCTAAATAAATATTCACCGACGGCGGCAATTTGTTCAAGTTCCCAGGCAGCGAAATGTTTGTAGTAGGCGTCCCAAGTTTCCACATATTTGAAGTCTGCTTTCGTATATCTCAAAGCGATAAAAGCTGCGGGCGACCCGGCACCATTCGAGTCTCGAAGGGGGCTGATCAGCCAGGCTTAGACCGAGGCATTCCGCAGATGCTGCAGAGACAAAGACCTTCGCCAGAAATTTAACATGATCATGGAGAGTTTCCAACTGGGTGGCGGTGCGAAAAGTCCAACGGAAGGACGAAGGGATGCGTCGTGGTGCCCGACGATGCTCCTCGAGGTTAGAAAAAGCCTTGGCCCTTGTCCAGGGCTCCACGTTCAAGCGTGACGAGGTTATCGCCAATACGGCGTCCGGCAAAAGCTCGGGAGATATGAGCTGTAGGACGATACGGCGTAGAATGGCGGTTTGGTTGGAAACATAGGCGGCGTAGAGGGTGGGATGGGTAAGAATAATAGCTTTCAGTGCATGAAGGTCAGGTAGATGGCAGAGGACTGCTTGTCTACACTCCAGAAGTAGAGTACACAGTGCACTTTGAGACGGTGGGAAATTCATAGCAGCCATCCTGATGCAACGGAAATGTGACGAGAAAACGGTTGAGATCAGAAGGGAAAGGAATTCAAGATAAGCGCCGGGCTTACGAGGGGCTGATGGATTGGTAAGATGATGCCGGGAATCATGCCATGACGCTCGGCTTTCTTTGAGCTCTATAATTTTGAAGGAAGCAATTTCATGAGCTACTTGAACCTAGAAAGATTGTGATCCGTAATACATTTTGCCGTCCATTTTCCCCCTTCACACGCCCCAAACATAAGCATTCAGAATACCCGGGTTATGGTCTGGATCCTGAAGAGCTCGCAGGATAGAGTAAGCGTAAACATACTCTTCTTCCCCTGTCTCTGGAATAACAAAGCCACGTGCCTTTTCGCAGCATGGACAAGCAGGGGTACAATGACCCTGGCCCTGTATTGTAGCCCTGCTTCTCGGCTTTTCGCAGCACCCACATTTCCGGCTACAGCATCCACCTTGCCATGCACAGAATGCACGAAGGGAGTTAGATAGGTACCATTTCCCTTGTCTTCGTAGAGATACAATAGCTCTACCAGGCGCACTCTTTCGGACCGCATTTTCTAGACAGTAAAGCCCCGTCGTAGCATTCATGTAGGCTGCCCGCACGTTTGGGTCACAATTTCCTGTTTTCTCCATCAAGGCTGCCTCCCTTTGCACCATCTGTCGTACATGGTATTCGTCACAAAGGTACTGCTGCAGAACCCTCCGTCTTGTCACGGAGATGCGAGAATGGTCATGTTGCCATTTGCGCAATATCTGTGCCTTCTCCCACCTCCCTGAATTTTCTAGGGTTTCTTCAAGCACCCTCAGGCTTGGGTTTAGGAGAGGATAAACTGCCTTTGCCAACAGGAAGAACATTTCTTGCGCTAGTGATTGCATTCAAATGCCTAGGCGTGTTCTTAAGGTGTATGGTACTTGTGGTAGATCTGTAGATAATTGGGTTGGTTTGAGGTTAGAGAAAAGAGAGGGTTGAAAAAGAGAAACAGAAATACAGTTAGGTATGTCATAATGTATCATCGACTTTATCAACAATTACGATATTATGTTTCTCAGTCGGAACTGGCTGCCGCAACGTACCGTGGTAATTCATGCGCCTCTATCTACTTTACTAACAACCTTTGATCCTCTATCATTGGTAGTAATAAGTAACAACAAGCCGAGTCCCTTCCAAAGGTTTATAAAGATACACCTCTCTTAGTACATATACTGCTCGTATGTCGAGAGTAAACAAACAAAACGAAAGAAGAAAGCTATTCTGCCCCTTGAGGGCCTGCCTCCATACCGCCATTCCTGGCCGTACGGCCCTCCGAGCGTGCCATTCGTTGTAAAGTATCTAGACGAATCAATCTAGTCAGCTTTAAACTCCTATATTATATAGAGCCATAGGTCCATACCATGGGTTCGGGGTAATCTTGCAAGATCAAGGTGGTCTGCAAAGGTTGGCGCCACATACGGCGCCAGAGGGATCGGTTGGTGCCTTTGATAGCTTACGGGGAGCCACATCAGTTAGTTAACCATACCAAGCCGTAATATCCGCGACATATTAGATAAATAGTTACTTACTGGCGCTTAATGAGCAATCGAAGCCAATATCCGACAAGCACAACCAACAAAAGGTACGGTGGTGCCCCAAAGCAGATTCCCAATGCCAGTCCTATCGGCATAGGAGGCCATGCTGCTGCCGCAGTGGCGGCTGATGTGTTACCGGTCCCCACGGGGGGCATGACGGCGGTTGGGAAGATAGGGGTTGGTACGTCGTAGCTCTGCTGCAGCTTGAGCGTAGACGATTCCTTGTGGGGGGCGAATGGAGAGTGTTCCGTAATGAGTTGCTAGTTGTTATGGGCCGAGGGAGGTGGGAAGATGCCGGTGGGAGAATGCTGGTGGGAGTCATAGTTCCCGTCCCGGCAGTGCCTATCCTGAGAGACGTCATTCTTATCCCCTGGGTCGTAATTGATGATGTACAGTTATGGTTATGGGGTGAGGGTACCCTCGCGGCAGTCGTTCCTTCCGATTCGACGAACCCGTATGGCACGACAGAGCACCAGGCAGGAGGCTAGACAGTCCACTGTATAGAAGGTGTTCTTACTGATCGACTGCCATTATTTCGAGCAATCCGGCATCCGGGTCCAGGATTCGTTCCTCGCTTACCCCCTTTGTGGGTGCGCGCACCAGTGCTTCAAGGTGGGAACGAGGATTTCATCGAGGGGAAGATCATTCACGTGTCGACTGAATTCACATTGTCAGTAGCGTCTGAGCAGGGAGTGACTTCACGTACCCCGTTCCGTAGCTGACATTGAATACATTCATAATGCCCATCGCAACGGTGACAGCCAACGCCGCGGCAATAAAATGACGGAACTGCAGGTGTAGAGATGCTTGAATTGTATGAAGCTCTCGCGGTGCAGCGAGGCCTCCTAGCTACGGCCGATCCACTGTGGGTCAGCTGACATGCAGACTAACTACAGCGAGGGTTTCTTTCGATTCGTATCTCATTCCAACGAGCCTTACTACGAAGACTCGGGCACGCCATCTCCCACTTGTCCGCCGGTCGGATACTTTCCGAAGCAGGCGAACTGGTACTGAGCATTCCTCTTCAACTGATCGACACTGCCCAAGAACCCATCCAGTGGGCAGAAGCCATTCTTGGCGTCCTTGCAGCCAACAAGACCGTCCGTCGGCAACGGAGCATCATTCAGCACAAATCTAATATGCTGCTTCGTATTCTTCTTCGCCAGTCTCGGGTTGACGTAGAGGATAGGATCAAGCGACTGAAAGGAGGTGTTGCTGGGGCAGGTCCAGATCTCAGACATGAAGCGCGCTCCGAACGGCGTCAGGTCATTCAGCGTGAAGTTTCGTTTCGGGGGCGCGTGGTCCACCTCATTTGGCAGCCCCTTGGGGCCTTGGTTGAAATGTTCCAGCCCGAGAGCCGTGATGACGGAAAGAAGGATGTCGTCGTGGGACATGTCCATATAGAATGGCTGGTTGAATGGGAATGTCTTTTCGTTGTTGTCGTAGGTGTAGTTGATGCTGGTGTCACTGGAGTGGATCAGGTTGCCCTCCAGTCGAGCTGCCAACTCAAGGACATAGCCAATTCCCTGGGCGCGACCGGTGGGAGAGCCAAAGGCAAAGTTTCCGTAGTACTGGATGTCCACGTTGTAGGCAAAGTCCTTCCATTCCTGTTCGGTGAACAGGGAGCAGAATGAAGAGCCGCCCAGGCTGGTATGTTCGTAGACGCACAGGTTTTGCATCGCCAGCACGTCAACAGAGGTTAGGTTGAAGTCGGACGAGAAATAGCTCGACAGCCGACTAATAGCGTTTTTAGTGTACTTTTGGATGAACACCTCAGCAGACCGGTCCCTGACACGGTTAGTAGGGCCCCTCGGAACAGAAGTGGAAGACACTCACCCAGCGGTCTGGTCACCTGGGCAGGAGTCGTAGGATGCCAGGGTATTGTTGAAGAAGCCGTTGCCCTCGGGGATTACGACCAGATCATACTGATCCTCCGAGTTATGCGCGCTGCTGTTGCCGAAGAACCCGCCTAAACAGAGTGATTAGCGTCACGATCTTGTGCTTCTCGTCAATGAACCTACTGAGCCACCACTTTGCACTCTCGAAAATGCGTCCCTGCGACGTGGTCCGAAAGACTGGCTTGGGTCGAGCGGTTCCGTTCTCGTAGACGTTCAGCGACTCATTCCACGCGGCCACAGTATCCCGATCGGCGCGATACAGCAGTCGACCGTACTTGACCCAGAAGTTGGCCCCCGAAGTATCCTCGGTAGCGGCGCCGTTTTCCATGAGGGTGTCTTCGCCCACGACGTATTCCCAGTTGTTCAAGAATTTGAGCGGTCCGCTGGCCACGTCCTTAGAATGTTCCTTGGTGTAGTTGACCAATTTTGACGCGAAGTCACTCATGCCCTTGCCGTCAAGGGGGTTGCTGGTCGGGAACCGCTCTGCATGGCGGTGCAAGACATGGACTTGGGATAGTTCGCACCCTTGGGGTACACCCTTGGGCACACCAAAGCTCTCCGCGTTTTTGTAAGGGGATAGATTGGCCCAGCTTCTGGTCATGTCAAATCCGGAAGCAAAGCTCGTGCCCGTCGGGGCTGCTACTGCGGACGTAGACGAGCCTTGAGGGGCCGCGATGCCCACCCCAGCCAGAGCCAGACACACAACGAAGTTCTTCATAATGGAGGTGTGTGCTTGGAGGGAAGGTTTGGGAGGATCGCAGCAAGACGTCGTTTATATGTCAGTGTTTGACAAGGTTTGGCGATATGACATTGAACGGGGACGCGCGCCGATCATGACCGGATTCAAATATCCCGCATTTCCATTAATCACCCCTTGACTAATGAATTCTGGATAGGACCGACTGCGTGGACAATGACTACGGAGTAGTACTTTCTTCAGTCCGGTGAGAGCCGTTTGATCGTGGGTTCAATATGCACGTCGGATTAAGCCGTTTTGCTGGGAAACCGCTAATCACGTCGCGGTTCATGTTGACCAGCTACACACTGCGCAGCAATGGAATGTTAACAACCTGCCACCTTTGCTCTAACGGATCGCCGGCAATTGATCAGCTCAACTGTTGGCACTAAGCCCTAGAGGCTGCAATTCCCCGAGGACAACCGCCGACTCCACGGGGAATACCAGGCAACCATGTCATTCGGGTCAAAAATACTATGTAATGGAGACGAAAAGGACAAGACTGTTCTGTCTTTTCCACGATAACCCGCATGTGAAGGGCAAAGAGTTTGCCTAAGAGATTAGCGAGGGATTAGCGTGTGGGATATCGAGGGGGTTGGACCAACGAGAGAAGATCGGAACAACGCTAAAAAAAAAAAAAAAAAGGACGCAGTTACATTGAAATTGGGGCGACACTAACGCATCCTTCGGTAGAAAAGCAAAGAAACAAGTGCTGCATCATGTGTCGACGTTGGTTGCGGCCGGCTTTAAAAGTCGTCCACTGCGATCATGATCAGGAATTTTCCGGGCAGGGAACAAAAGTATAGACGGTCCAAAACATCAGGATATTTACAAAACGCGATACGTCGCACCCAATGCAACTCTCGACCTGTTTTCTGGATTCCCCCAAAATCGGACTGCTCACTGGTAGCTCGAGGGGACCAGAGAGTTTGCCCACACTTCTAGGTTGGTATACCCACTGCTGTGCAACTCCATCGAATCCGCCGTGTTAGGATCCGTGCCCAGCTCTCCCTCGGCCTCGTCGGGAATACCATCGCCATCGGTGTCCTTCGGCGACGAGCCTCCGTCGAGCTCGCCGGCGCCACCCATGGTCGCTTCGTCCGAGATCAACCCACCCTTGGTGCCATAGGACTTGACCTGTGCGATCAATTGCGTATCGACATCATCGCGGACCTTGGAGGCACCACCGGCTATTCTTCGTTAGTTGCGTCCTTTGCTGAGAGCAGAGTGGAGACACGTTACATTTGAGGATATAAGCAACGGCCTCCTCGGGGGTGAGTTGCTTGGCCACAGCTGGGTAGTCGTACTTGGTCGACACAATATCCATTCCTCCGTAACTAGACGCGGACTCGCCCAGCGTATTCCCGTTCAAGGTGCCATCCTGGTCGGGGTCGTAGAAGTTGTTCTCGACGTAACTGTGGAAGTTCTCGTTGCCGCGCGTGAAAGCCGTCACGCTGGTCGAAGGACCGCTGATAAAGTAATTGCCGATGATGTTCACGCCTACGGAGTCAAGCCCATGGAGGTTAGTCATATCCATAACTCCCTGTGTAATAAGGATAACATACGAGATTCGCTGCTAGATCCGCCGGCAATGTAGCCTCCACCGCCACCCCAGTTGTAGACGACATTGTTGGTGAACTCGTTGACCCCCTTCACCTTGGGATTGCGCGTCTTGTTGTCAATGTACAGGTTGCGGAAGATAGACAGTCCTCCATCAGTCTCCATCAGTCCACCGCAGGAATGGGTCTGCAGCCCCTGCGCGATAATGCTGTTCTGCACGGTGACGTTCTGAGCGGTGCCGCTAATCGAGAAGGTCTCGTCGCGACCCCATGAGACCGACAAATGGTCGAAAATCATGCGCTTGCCCTCGGCGATGGTGATGGCGTCCTTTCCAGAATCTCCGCCTTTGCCCATGCGACTGCCTTCCCGTTAGCTCCGGAGACAACTCGACGCGACGGAGCCAAACTTACACACGGATATATCGCACGATGGCGTCGTCCGCGTTGGAGAACGACCAACCATTCCCATATACCGTAATGCCGTCACCCGGGGCCGTCTGGCCCAAGATGCTCACTCGCTTGGACACAACAATGCGGTCGTCGATTTCAATCACGCCGCCGACCGAAAATACAACGATACGGTCCGTCTTCGAGACGGCATCACGCAGCGACCCTTCGCCAGAGTCGTTGAGATTGGACACCACGTAGACTTCGCCCTTTCGGCCGCCGACCGCGTTGGCGCCAAAGCCCTCTGCGCCGGGGAAGGCGATCAGGCCGCACACGGGTTGCAGCAGAGCAAGCAGGCCGAGGAGCAGCATTTTTGTGTTTCGCAAGCTGACGAACAAACGTCTACCACGATCCAAATCACCCGTCGCACGTACTTCAGGGGACTTTATACGGACCGCCATGTTCGCGGGCCAAGACGGAAGGTGATTGCTGCAGAAATGCTAGTTCCGAGTAGATTAAAAGCCACTGTCGATCTCGTCGCAGGCGTACCTCCACCTATCAGACAATTTCCGCAACTGGCGGACACCTGCGTTTCGCGACGCCGGAGGATTCCCTAACTCAGCGGGCATGCATCCAACGCTCGTCGCAGCTGTCTGACTTGATCCTCTCGTACCTCGTCCTCGGATGGCAGCAGGGCGGCGGAATGAAACGCCGGTGCTCGCGTCCTCTCGCACAGCGAAATGACATTGGACGGTCGCACTCCCCCTCCCACAATTATGTCCAGCCCATGCCTCCTTGCCCCTGGGACTAATCGCTCCCCCAGGGGTGTCACGCAATCCGTAGCATTTCGTCCGGAGGGTCCCCCGCTTGTCAGGACGGAGGTGAATCCACACTTGGCAATATCCGTCAAGGCCCTTTCCCAGTCGGACTCGGGGATCAAGTCAAAGGCGCGATGGAAAGTGCACGGTCGGCCCTGTGCTCGCGCCACGAGCGCCTGGTTTCGCTTGACATCGATGGCGACCGGGTTTGAATCCAATAATATGCCGAAGACAAACCCGTCAACACCTGCCCGTTTCAAATCCTCCATGCTGAATTCCATCGCGGCGTAGTCAGTCGCATCGTAGCCGAAGGAACGTGCGTGCGGTCGGATCATGGCGTAGACGGGGATTGAGAGCTGGGATTTCACGGTCGCAACGGCGTTTAAGGAAGGGGTGAGGCCGCCCAAGGCGTAATCATGGCAAAGTCTGTGAGGAAGCAACGGAAATGAGACTCGGGGTCCATTGTCGCGGATTCTTTCGACTGGAGGTTGAACTCACTCGATACGGTCGGCTCCTCCATGGGCTGCCGTTATAGCTGATTGGGGAGTAAAGCAGGCAATTTCGAGGATGGCCATGCTTGTCGTTGGATCCGATCGAGTTTTGCTCAGAAAATTAATTTGCTGATGGTCCAGGGGTCGACCTGGTGGCAGAGGAAGGCGCGCTGGTGCGAAGAGTGCAGGAAGAGAAATATATTTTGGTGGAGTCGCCGACCGAACTTCATCTTCAACTACGAACAAGTCGGCCGGTCGGGAGTCTCCGAGTCACCACCGCAGAAACCCCACACCTCTCGCTACAAATTATTCTGATGACATGGAAAAAAGGATATACCAAGACTACAGGAGTAGATTGCCTCATTGGATCTAACACAAACGCGAAGTTCCCATGAGGGGGCCCGTCAAACCGCGTCACGACGTGTCAACAATCAACAGACACATTCAACATACGAAGTTGGGGCGAAGGCAACGGCAAATGAAAGGGGAGTCGGAGTAATTGATATATCTTACTCTCCATTCCTCTATGGTAATTTTGCTTTTGTTGCAAATTATGATGGCAGCATAAGGGGATCGCTGGAATCAAAACAAGATGACCACGCAAGATGCTCCTGGTTACGCCTCCCAAAGTACCACCACAACGCCCCGAATACAAAACTAGACGAAAGAAAAAAGATCACCAGGACGAGAGACATCAAGAAGGACTACGCGGTAGTCTCCAACAGCCACGCCGTGCGCAGTCGGGCTTCGACGCTCTCGGTCGGAAACGCATGCTCGCGACGCATCACCCCCAACACGTCCAGGAGGGCCGTCTGTTCGCGCGCGTCGTCAAAGTACTCGCCGCAAGTGATGATGCCCATTAGGGCCTCGAAGAAGGTCGACGGCGAGTGACGGTTACTCAACGCCACGCCGCATAGCCGACGCACGATGACTCGGACCGACTGCATCGTCTCTCGCCGTCGCGCCGCCGATCCGGGGCCCAGCGGCGGTCGCGTCGGATCGCAAACCAGCAGCAGCAAGCGAGCCAGGTCGCCATGGTTGGTGCCCGTGACGTGACAGCGGTCCAGGTGCCAGATTTCCGGGAAGATTTGGTCGGCACGAGGGTCGGCGTCGCGGCAGTAGAGCGCGTCGAAGGAAGGCGGCCGCGACGCATGCAGCTCCTCCTGGTACGTCACCAACGTCTGCCAGCGTTGAGCGGAGGCGTCGCGACGGCCGTAGCAGTACTCCAGCACGTCGGCACAGAAGATGACCATGCGATTGGCCCAGACGGCGTCGGGGGCGGGCGAAAGCGACCGGACGTCCTGGCAGTGCGCCAAGGGGAAGTCGACGGCGCGCTGTTTCATGAAGGAACTCAACACTTCTTGGCGCAGGGCCACCCAGAAGGCCGCCTGACGTAGACCGTCGGCCGGGGAGGACCAGCGCGACTCGACGCAGTGCACCTGGGCCGAGATAAAGACGTTGAGCATGCGCAGGAACACCTCCTGGTCCTCGGCCTCCTCCCGCAAGGGCGCGTCCATCTCCTCGTCGGTGCGCAGGATGATGGCGGCGGCCAGCAGATTCTCATTGTGGACCTGGTCCGGATCCATGCTGAGGGCCAGCAGGTCGCGTATGCAGGTCGTGTGGTAGTCCAGGGCCGACTCCTCCGTCAGCTCCGGCAACCGATGCCCCTGCCACTCAACCTCGCCGGAGCTATTCCGATGCCTCGGCAATCGAACCAGATGCCGCGCCGATGTTGTCAGGATGGCCATGCGCAACGGCGTCGACGAGCGGGCGCGATGCGGCACGACCCGAGCAAAGTGGCTCTGGGGGTCGCAGAGGTCGAATCGGGCTGCCAGCTCGTCGACATAATAACGCAGCAAAATGGCCGCCTGCCGTTCGGGATCCGAGACCAGATGACGGATGTGCGGGCGCAACGGAGAAGCAGCAGCAGCAGGTAGCGATGGCGATGAAGCCACAGGACGGGACGGCTCTATCGGCGCTGCATCATCGCCCGAGTCGATCGTCGCCTCGTCCTCCCACCAGCTATTGGCGATGACGTCGGCCGTCTCGTCGACAAAGCGCCAGCGTCGCGGACGAGAGATTATCCATACTTGATCCGGCTCGAAGCGACTGGAAACCGGACGAAACCGAACGCGGGGGGAGCGTAAACAGGATAATCGGAGCGACTGGCAACGCTCGCACGGCACGGAAGCATTACATTTCAAATGCCGGGCTGTGCACAAGGTTAACGAGGCTCGAGGGGGGAAATCGACACGATGCAAACGACTTATCTGCAGGATAAACATGGGGGAAGCCGGGGCATGACCACGGACAGTCGCCGAAAATTGCGCCTTTGGGAAAACCGGCAGGCAAGATCGGCGGGGAGAAGGAAATGGCGTCGTTTGCCCGGAATTCAATGCGGACTAAATCGCTTTATACCTCGCGATGGAGTCTTTCCCCGCGTCTCCACTTCGTCTGGGCGCCAATCACGCTGGCCTCTAACCTAAGCATCGTGAATGAAATGACGATGTCAGTCAGATTCAGACGAGGGGGTGTTGGAGGGGCGTTGAAGGGAATCATGGGAATGCAGAGATAAATACCCTGGCGATTGTGCAGGATGGTCAGCTGTCCTCGAATGGTTGATATCCATCACTCTCACCATCATGGCTAAACCAGACGCTTCCGCCGATCACATCGAACAGGTCCCAGACCAACCCGCTAAGCGCCTCGCCAGTGACCAGGACGAGGTCAACGCCTTGCCGGTCAGTCTGTTCGTCTATGTAGTGGCAGCCACGGCCTCGATTGCGGGTTTGCTGTTCGGATATGACACCGGGATCATCTCGGCGGTGCTGGTCTACATCAACGATGATCTGAACAACCGCACCCTGACGCACAGCGAGAAGGAAATGATTACCTCGCTTTGCTCCGGTGGTGCCTTCTTTGGCGCCATTGCTGCGGGTTTATTGGCAGACAAGGTATGTGCAATCGCATGGCCGATGCCTCCAAGCGAGTCCCTGTTGACCCCAGGTGCAGTTTGGCCGTAAAACGTGTATTTATGTCGGATGCTCGCTATTCACCGTCGGGGCCGTGCTACAAGGGGCCGCATATACCATCGCTCAGATGACCGTCGGCCGGTTCGTTGTCGGCTTGGGAGTGGGATCGGCTGCCATGGTGGTGCCCCTGTATGTGGCCGAATTGGCACCGGCTAAAGCACGCGGTCGGCTGATCGGGCTGAACAACATCTCCATTACGCTGGGCCAGGTCATCTCGTATGCCCTGGGGGCAGCCTTTGCCTCCGTCCCCAACGGTTGGCGCTATATGGTCGGACTTGGCGGTGTGCCGTCCGTGATGCTGGCCTGTATGCTGCCGTGGTGCCCGGAATCGCCACGTCATCTCATCTACCAAGGGCGGCACGACGAGGCACGGCTGGTTCTCTACCGCATCTACAGCCAGGCCTCCGAAGCTCAAATCGATTTTCTGGCCGACTCGATCGCATCGGCCTGTGACGATGCGCGTCGCAATAACGAGAATGAGAGCCGCTGGAACAAGATTAAGCAGCTGCACACCGTGCCGGCCAATATGCGCGCGTTATTCAGCGCTTGCGGTCTCATGGTCATCTCCCAGATGTCAGGATTCAACACCCTCATGTACTACTCCTCGACTTTGTTTGCCATGGTCGGGTTCACTAACCCTACGGCGGTGGGACTGGTCGTAGCCGCTCCCAACCTGGTCATGACCTTCGTCAACATGGTTCTAGTCGATCGACTGGGTCGACGTCGCCTTCTGCTGTGCACAGTCTGGGGCATGTCTGCCGGCTTGATCGCCGTAGCCGTGGCCTTTCGATTCTTGCCCGTCGACACGGAAACGCTCGAGGTACCCGAGAGCTCGTCTGCATCGGGTCCGGCCATCGTCGTTCTGGTCTTTGTACTATGGTTTGTCATCTTCTACGGCGTGTCGGTCGGAAATACCGCCTGGATGAGTGCCGACTTCTTCCCCCTGGAGGTTCGTGCCATGGGGACGATGTGGTTGACCTGCTCGAACTGGGCAAGCAATGTGATTGTTTCCAGTACGTTTCTCTCCATGATGCATGGCATGACGCCCTCCGGAACCTTTGGCTTCTATGCTGGCATCTGCGGCCTGGGCTATTTGTGGATCTATCTCTTCTACCCCGAGGTGTCGGGATTGCCGCTGGAGGAGATCCGCCAGGTATTCGAGAACGGTTACGGCTCTAAGATGAACCGGAAGAAAGGAGGAGGACAGAACTGATCTGGACGGGCGGGTGCACTTGGTGTGTATATTAGTCCGATAGATTCTTTCTTTGATGACTGCATGAAGTGAATGTGTAACATTGTGGGCGTTCGGACTGCATCGGATTTGCGTGATATTATCTGTGTATAGGATTCCAGTTAGATGTCAGTAGAGGTAGCGAACTCAATAAATTTCTTTGACATTCTCGCACACATTATGATATGAATGAGAATATCGAGTTCTGCAAGAGCGTGTAATAGAAGCGGTGGGCTTTTCTTCTCCTCTTTTCTTCTCTTCCTGCTGTCATTTTCACCACCGCAGGCATGTTCGACCAGCGCTATCTGGTTTACAATTATTGCTAATCGTCCAGAGTCGCTAGAACGCACAAATCATGGAAATGCCCAAAGGAAGTAAATCTACATTTCAAGTGACCACAAGATGCCGTTCAACTTCTGCCTCAACGAGCAGTGACAAGAATGCATGTTTGAATGATCTGCGTTTCCCTTTCTCTGCGGCTGGAAATTGCACTGACCATGATAACCCATGACTAATAATGGTGAAATGATCAACGGGTTTCAGACGCTTCATTACTGTCACATTCCCCAGTGCTCTCTATATCTCATGGATGATCGAGTCTTCACTGCAACCTACCTACTGCGTCCCGTTTATCGCGTGGCGATCGGCAACCTCCTAAGGCTCTACTTGCAGGGCCTTTCCATGGGGCCTCCATGTTTGTTTAGAACCGATGGGTATAGTGATCAGACGTGAGTTATTCCAGTCCGAATGAGTATGAAATAGATACAAGAGTAGGTTTGCGATCGTCGTTGCTGCGGTTCTCGTGCTCATGTTCACGGTCCTGGTGGATTACAGTTGAAAAGAACAATCTTCGCGAGACTCGGGCAAGACACGCAGAGACGAGCCTGGACAAAAAGAATTACCTTGAAACGTCGCATTCTCGAGACCAATCGATGCAATGTCCGACATCGGTGAGTTATTTCTCGTCTATGCAGAATCTCTCGCCATTGACTGGTGAAGAGAACATTGGTTTTGCCGACGTCAATGATTCGGTCTCTAGTGATCATAATCTAGATGTTGTGAAGGACTGATCTGATTCAGAAGAAGCTTCAGTGAGAAGACAGTATGGATCGGCATAGCTATTTTTGCATCACTTGTGGCTGACAACTCTAGCAGAACCGACCTGATTCTCATCCCCATCCTGGGTTTGGCGTTCTTTGCCCTCCAGATCGATCACGGAAATATCGCGAGCGCGTTGACATCGACCATCACCGAAGACTTGAAATTGCTATGGGCAGGAGTCGTAGTGTCGGTGATCCCTTCCAATGTCTTACTGCAGATTGTCGGCCCGCAACATTGGCTGTCGGCCCAACTGTTTGCCTGAGGCTTCGTAGCCACCTCTCAGGCGTTCATCACGACCTACCCTGCCTACCTTGTTACACGTTTACATCTGGGCCTGCTAGAAGGTGCCTTTATTCCTGGTAAGATATTCCAAATTCTCTTTCCGAACCTACAGACTGACCTGACAGGTGCCCTTTATTATCTGTCTCAATGGTACAAGAAGGGTGAGACGAGCCTTCGGACAAGTCTGTTCTTCTTCGGCCAGATGTTTGCTTCCGCAACGTCAAACTTGATATCCGCAGAACTGTTACAGTTATCTGGAAAGAGCGGCCTTGCCGGGTGGCAATGGATTTTCCTTGGTATGGTCCCATTGGTACTCGAAGCACAAGCATATTCGATACTGACTTACTCTTACAGTAGAAGGTCATATCACGATCTTTGCTGGTATCGTGTTTGCTCTCCTGGTCCCACGCCACGCCGGGGACAGCATGCCTCTGTTGAGTCGCATCAGTGGGGGACGCTGGAGCTACTTCAGTGAGTGATCAAGGGATTTGGATTTAGCGCAGTCCAGGCAAACGCACTGGCTTCAGTTTCAGTGTATTGTGGCATGATTTTGCTACTGGCTCTATCCCTCGGTGCGTACGTCATGATTCCCTGCATGGCCCTCCGCACCAACAGGGCTTCCACTGACAAATTCCAATAGTGATAAGACTGGTCATAAAGGGCCCTTCGTTCTCTTTGCTATCACGTGGAATGTGATCGCCTTTCCCTGTTTGAGGACACTCCCCCAAAGCTCCGGCAAGTGGCACAAGTATGGCTGTCGCGGTAGGATTTGTTTGTTTCTTACGGCGAATTGCCGTAGGCTCCCCGGTGAGAGTGTCTTGCTCGTTTTGGATTGATTTGTGAAATTCGGTGAACTCGTATGAATTCTGTTCAGCACGGCCTTTGCCCTTAGGGTCCTTCATTTCTCTCGTATTCGTTCTTGTGCCTGTGTCTTCCCGTGTCCGATGTATCCTAGGAGATTCCGGTGAGGCAATGTCACTTTTGGAGTTATGGCGATTGTCTCTCGAGGAAGTATGGCCGGTTGCCGAGCCGGGTACATCGGTCTGTTCCTCGGGGAAGATGTTGGGCGGCAGGGGAGAGGCGTCTAAATGGGTTAGTTTGGTCAACTTCAAACTTGTGGACAGGGGCCATACAGTCACACCAAGCAGTACGGCTCATATAGAGAAACTGGTCAACGGAAGCGGTTTTAAAAGATTCTAATGGCGCTGGGAGCCGTCTTTTGTGACTGGTAGCACCCTTCAGTCAACCGGAATGAAGCCAAAAGATTCATGGCGTCCTCGGAACTCACTCCCGTCGTATAAGTAGATGTAGCCAGTAACAGAACAAGAGTAGTAAACTAGTAAAAACGGTAACCCCGAGACCAATAAATACCGACTCAACATTGGTAAATCCAGCGTAGCTGGGCTCATTCTTCCCTTCTTCGATCGCGGTGGCCGTAACATTAGAGCCAACGTTGCGGGCCGCCAATATCAAGTGTCTGGATGGAGCTATTATGGCGGGCGAAAAGAATAGTGGATAGTGAGCTGTATATCAGTTATGTACCTAACAGTGTTATGGATGGGGCGGTGATGATGATATGGTGGTATGGACCTTGCAACCGTGCCGCGCCTAGAAGAATACCTATGGCTCATAGCCTATTTCTCGATAAAGAAAGAGCGGAGCGCTGCCTGTGGATGCTTAACGGTCTTTCCCAACGTCCAGTATTTCATGCTGCAGGAACGGAGGCGAGCTGCATAAATTATGGTCCCTTCGGAACAGGAAAGGATGTGTACATATTGGAAAGCGCCTCCAGTGCACTGACGTGTAGATACGAGTAATCCTTTTACACTTCACTTTTGATATACCACTCCTCAAGCTAATTTCCGCCTGCTCGTTCAATGAACACCTCGCAGAGGTGGAACTGCTTCGACTTCGCCTGTCCGGGCAAGGGACTTGCCATTCTTGTCGAAAGCCTCTGCAAAGAACTGGAACGAAGAATTGGTGGGTTCGGGCGTCTGCCAGACCAAAGAACTTTCAAACGACCTCCTATCCACCTCCCCAATTTCAGCCTTGTTACCACCACTGACACGGTAGAATTTCCACCTGCTTGTCCTGGTATCTCCATTCCACGACACGTATAATGTGACCGACTTGGCTGACTTGACCGCAACAATAGCCGGATCTTCCCTAGGGGTGCCTGTCCAGCTGCTTGCAAAGGCTCGATAGCTCACACCGTTCTGGATGAAAGCATGGTACAAAACCTCATTGGCGGGGCCGAACTCTGTATATGCCCCTTCGGAGCCCCAGCCGACAAACAGATGGTCGTTTGGCAGCAACTGCGTATTTCCTGCGGAGCCAACAGACAAGCCATACGGCGCCTGCGCCTTGCGCTGAATAGTAGCCGTGTTATTCGTGTGGTCCAACTGCACAATCACGGCACTTGAGATCTTGTTGTAATGAACTGCTCCACCGGCCGAGTTGTCGAAAAATGAGAATCGCTCGATTGCGTTTCCACCGTGAGGCAACCAACGGGCATCATGCTGGAACCCGAATGTCCAGTTACCGACTTGGTTAAACGTGGAGTTGTTGCCGCCCAGCCTCCAGATAATCGAGCCGTCTGTGCCGTTGATCTTGTAGATCGTACTGGTATGGTGGCCTGACACCAGATAGTTCCCGTCGGCATCTTTGTCCACACTGTTGAGATGGACGTAGTCCCAGGACGTGGCAGGTGCCAGGCCGGCGCTGGGTCCGGATGATTCCAGAGTGACGAGGCTGTCTGTCAAAGGGATCAATTGGCATCCTAGCATCCCATAGGATGGAATGGATCAAGAGGAAGAAGTTACACTCACCAGCTGGATCAATATAATCGAGGGCGCTCCATTCGAAAATTACATCCCCAGTCTCAATGTCAAAGTCTGGAAAGTCACCAGTCGGGATGATGTTGTCAAGTATTCTCTGGCAATGACGCACCTTGGACAATTCCATCTCCAATCCACAGCCGAGAAGAATTCCCACCATACGGAGTTAGATTAGCGGGTGTCGGCTGGAAAATCTCCACCAACGCAGTTTGCCCATCGATCACATTGAACTCATGTAGGCATGCGATTCGATGATTCCCCGGAATAGCAGTCACGATGTGCTCGTAGCTCTGGTCCAACAGAACATGCTGTCCATAGCCGGTTCCTGGAACCGTGTTCATGGCGCCCTGGAAAGCTTGCAGGACTGGTTTTCCATGGTACTCGGTGGGCTGAAAGTTGCCTACAGTCGCGGTGTAGTAGCCGGTGCCAGCCCAAACAAGGTCGCCATCTTTGCGATAGATGTACGCACCGGGTCTCTCGAGGGAGGGTTGGAAGGGTGTAATGAACACATACTCTGTGCCATTTGCATCTGGTGCCTTGACGGTGATGTTTAGTCTCGGGGGAGCCAGGTCCGGACGTGATTGAAACTGTGTATCGGCGACAGAGATGGGCAGAGATGCCGTAGTGGCGAGAAGCACCAGGAGTAATTGATTAAGAACAACCATCTTGCAGGAGAGATAACTGTAGTCTTCTAGGGTCATCAGATACGAGCACCCGCTCCAAAAGGGGTCTATATATAAGCCATTATGCATGCCATAGGACAATGGCGAGGAAGAATCACGCGATCTTTCTACAGCACCTCGCTTATATCGATAGCGACGATCCAATGCCTCTTCTGAGCCAGATAGCTAAAGACCTGCCTGCTGCGTTCTAGCCACGATGGTATTTACCGGTGATGGAACGGTAAAGTCAATCTCCTATTTTGGCCGTGGTAGAGGGATTGGGGCAGGAATTCCAATTGGACGTGATATAGCAATGGTCTGCCTCAGGGGAATGTGTGAAGATCATCATATGTAGGCAGAAGTTGTTCTCCAGTAGATCTGCTCGGGCTAGTTCTATGCTGACCATGGGTCAAGCCTCGTGTTGATCGCGTTGGCCACCTGCTCCTCGTGTTGATTGTGTTCAACCGCCACTCCATCATCGATTCGATCACATCAATCGATCCAGGGATTTTATATACGAGATGACATCCGTCTAAGCCGTTCTAGGCCGAGTACAGATTTGTATAATATTCAAGATCATGATTTTTATGCAAGAACAATGTCCATATCCAAGTCGCCCTATATACTCCGTAGTACCACAGTAGGGGCCTGAGGCAACAGATTATGCACGACTTATCCAACGACTAATGCATCGCTGACATTACCACCTCTGCCGGAGGGAGTTTTGCCGATCTCCGAGGCGCTTGTTGTTTTCCCCCTCGGGAGAAGAAGTCGCCGGTTGTCTACGTTTGTCAACGCCTCGACAAACCTGCAGTCGCTCATGAGCTAGAATTCCATCTCTACGCTGTAGTATCATGTCGACTCGGCCGGTCTTCCTCCTCTCATCGCGAAATGCTCCCTCGCAACGTGCCCATTTTGGCATCTTTGTTCCGCTCGCAGTGGACCCTCATAGAGGCACGCTGATCAACGTGGTTGGGGCCCCAATGGTGGGATACGGATTGATTTTCCAGAGAAACTATATGCCAGCGACCACTGGTCACGATGAGTTGGTTCCAATTGGAAGCGTTGCATGCGATTATATCGTGGATACGTCTGCCTCGGGAACGGCATCCGAAGACTCCACGCCCCGAGGAACACTGGAGATCTTGGCTGCCCAAGTGCCGCCTCCCCGGATCAGTGAGAATTTTATGGCTCCAGTAAACGATGTAAGTTTCTTGTAGCTATTGTGAGGGTGATCCAACTAAGCTCGTCATCGCAGACCACCAATAAACGATGCCAGGAATGGACAATGGAATATCTCCGTCATCTGGTCAAGAAAGGCATCATCGGCGCTGATGCGATTGAGGTCATACAGTCGAAACGAGACTCGCCAACTCATGGGATCGGATTGCAACCGGTGTTGAATCGGGTGGAGTTGTAGACTTGCAGGTCTTGGGGTGGGACAGCCATGCTGGGTTTACTGCATACCAATAGACGCCTGATAAGCCTTCATCAGAGTATCCGGAGCACCGAGCAACACGAGCAGACCAGGCCCACCCACCGCCGTCTAGAACGTGAGATGAAAGGTGGGGAGTTGATAAGAATGCATCAATAATATTGGTCTGCCAAGGGAGAAAACGGGGGCCAGAATCCGCTCCCGGGCTTCGGCTCGCTCGCCGATTGCTCGCCCGCACTTTCTCACGTCGTGAATGATCTGATGGATCATCCTGGCTGTTATCGTTGCCCCTCATGTCTAGCTGTTCGATCGCCATGACTCATTCCGACCATTATATTGCTCGCTGGCCCGCTCGAAGGGAGTTCTTGTCTCTACCCTCTAACTTTTAATTTTAGACTACGCCCACAATGGCTTCGGACTCAATCCCGATGGAGCCGATGGATCGGTCGTACAACAAGAATTCCCGTGTGCGAGATGAAGAAGTCCCCCCAGAGTCGGCCTTTTCCGTCGTTGAACCGCCGCCAGACTTGTCAACGATCACTTCCCATACTCATATTCCGCTGACGACGGATGAGACATTCCCCGATGGTGGCAAACAGGCATGGTCCGTCATCATGGGCTCGTTCTGTCTGCTGATGGCATCATACGGTCTGATGAACTCGGTTGGAGTCCTGCAGAACTACTTCGCAAATCATCAGCTGTCGCACTACTCAGCGAGTGATGTCGGCTGGATTTCTGGACTGTTCGTCTTCCTGGGACTCAGTCTAGGCGTCCAGGTGGGACCTATCTTCGATCGGTATGGACCGACAGGAGTCGTCAGTGCGGGAACATGCTGTTACGTCGTCGCCCTGGTCCTGCTGGCAGAGTGCACACAGTACTGGCACTTTGTCCTCACGCTCGGCATCCTTGGCGGTTCCAGTGCCGCTCTGCTGGCGACGCCGGCCATGAGCACCGTGGCGCATTGGTTTCAACGCCGCGTGGGGCTGGCCATGGGAATCGCTATGGCCGGAGCCGCTTGTGGCGGAGTCATGTTCCCGCTTGTCCTACGTGCTGCCTTCGCGCGGTTTGGGTACAAATGGGCGATTCGTCTCCTCGCCTTGATGGTCTTCGTGATCTGCGGGCTAGGGGTGGCCTTGCTGCGATCGCGTTTACCTCGGGGAAGAAGCAAATCGGTCATCAACGTGCGATGCTTCAAGGATTCGCGATTCAACTGGCTTACACTAGGAATCTTCAGTAGGCCTTCATTCATTCCAGTCGCATGATTCGTAACTGATAGACAAAAGGCCTTGAGTTGGTTGTCTTCGCAGGACTAGGTCTATACCCAACATACGTGATGATGCAGGGCTATAGTGCAAATACCAGCGCCATTCTCTTGTCAATTCTCAATGTGTGCGTTTTCAAATCCCGCCCGGTTTAATAAACACATCTTCTGACCTTCCCAACGTCTAGGGCGTCGTTCGTTGGCCGACTCACTGCCGGTGCTGTGGCCGATACATACGGTCGTTTGAATACGCAAATATCCCTCATCGGCATGGGTAGCATCATCATCTTCGCTGTCTGGCTTCCATTTGGCAGCTCCCTGGCCGGACTTTACGTTTTCAGCGTGTTGTTCGGCCTGGCATCGGGCTCGTTTCTCAGTTTAGCTCCGGTCTGCATTGGTCAGATCTCCCCGGCGAGTGAAATTGGAGGGCGTTTTGGAACGTGCTATTCGATTGTGAGCTTGGCGTACGTCCTATTCCCCGTCTTCCATCTTGACACCAGCGCTCACTCTGCCTGACCTAGGACTTTGATTTGTATTCCCATTGGTGGTGAGATGCTCGAAAAGGTCGGCAAGCAGGCGATGGTGGCATATCTAGGCAGCATGCTGATTCTTGCCCTGGGTCTCTTTGTCATGGCACGATGGGCTTGCTTGAATTATCGTTGGAGCTGGGCAGCCAAGCTCTAGCCTTGATTCAACTCACCGCCGTGGCCCATTCGGCGCTTCTCATGGTCTTTGCACGACACAAGACGTCGACATTACGGAATATTTGACAGCAGGTTTTGCTTAGAGCAACTCCCAGGATGAGGGACTGAAAATGGTAAAGCTGTCAGTTATTTTGGGCTTCATACCGGATTTTAAGACCGGCAACGGAAAGTTTAGATCGATTTACAAAATTAAAATCTATCAAGTCGTCTGCTTATACGACTTTATATGCGAGCCCGGTTCTGACTAGCATGCACTAGGTGTATAAATCATGACAACGAATCGGCCCCCTTGAATATTCCCACGCCCACCGTTCTCTCCCACTCACTGCCCTCGCTGTCCGAGATATTGACGGTAAAGTGATCGACACCAGCATCCCCACTCGACGTGTAAGTTGCCAGTCCACCAGATGTCTTCACAGACCCCAACTTGCCACCGGAGACCTTGAACGACGGGGTTTTGAAACCGGCGGCGAGCTTCCTCAAGTTGAACTTGACCGATCCTCCCGGAGTGACGAACACGTGCGGCTCAGCCATGAAGTGAAGATAGCCCTCGATGGCCGTGTATCCGTCGCCGCCGGTTGATCCGTCCCACCAGTCAGCGATTCCGTTGTTGTCGGCATCCCAGGTCTCCGGCCACGAGGCCTTGGGGTAGTCTTCCAAGCCGCCGGCATCCGCTTCGTTGTCGATCAGACCCTTCTTACCAGATTTCGACCCGCGGTAGGTGTAGCTGCCGTTGAGCGTTTCGTGGATGATGCGCGTGTCGTGGTCGTCCAGAACTGGCTGACTGGCCCCACTGTCGGAGAGGACGCGCTTGTATGCTTCGGTTGAGGTCTGCTCTTTGATGTAGGACGGGAAAAACCTTTTCATTTGTCAGTTCGCATTGCGCACATACTGGATGGGCTGGGTACTCACGGCTCGTCGAAGAACTTCTGGTATTCAGGAGCTGGGTCGATGCTGACGTCGGCGAAGCAGGCAATCTTGGGGTTCTCCGAGGTGCCATCCCCCGACGGGTACTGCTCAGAATCCTGGTCGAAAACGCCGGGCATTGAGTTGCCAGCGCAATAGTACTGTTGCTTCCCTGGCATATTGTCTTCGTACTGCGCTCTCAGAGCGTAGGTGAGCTCGCTGGCCGGGCCCTGTTTATAAAGGTTTCCGACGAAGTTGACTTCCATCGCACCACCGTCCGTCACACGAGATCCTGTTCGCGTCAGCCAATGTTTATCATGGGTGAGAGACCCGGGGGAGCATACCGAAGTTGTACACAACGTTGTTGCGAATATCCAGTCGCCCGGCGAATGTCGAATTGTCATCCACTCCTCCGCCCATACTCCAGCTGCGACCTTCGGCATGAGCGATGAGATTGTGATGGATCGAGCTGATATCACCTCCAATGGTCGCGGCATATCCGTGTTCAGTACCCGCGGGATAGTTCTTATGACCAGCCACGTTGAGTGGCTCAGAGATCATGTTGCGCTGGAACGTGATGTTCTTCGCATTGCGTGACGAGAATGATTCGTCGATCGACCAGCCCATCGAGCAATGATCCAGAATGCAGTAATTGGATCCCGCCATCCCCATGCCGTCCACAGTCTCGTTGGAGCTAGTGCCCGGACGAGTGCGGATGTGTCTCAAAATCACGTCGGACGCGCCGGAGAGTCCGAAGGGCTGGCCTTGCACAACAATCCCTTTACCAGGCGCGGTTTCTCCAGCGACGGTGATGTAGCTGTCAGTGATTGACAGGCGTGACTTGGTAGTGATGACGCCGCCAACATCGAACACCACGATTCTCGGCCCGGTTACATTGGTCAGGGCATGTCGGAGAGTTCCCGGGGCTTCGCTGTCTTCGAGAGTAGTGACTTTGACGACCTTGCCACCACGACCACCGCGAGCAAAGCGACTGCATGGATCAGCTATGTCATCCTTGAGCAGTAGGAGCGACGTACCCATATCCCTCTGCACCGGGGAATGCCAAATGCGCAAGCCGGAAGGTGAACGTACGGCCAGTGTATGTTTTTCCACCGGACAGCACGTCAACTCTCCAGTAGAATGTGTCCATGGTGTTAAGTCCTGTGAATAATCAGCACGTATTGCGCGGGCTTCAGGTATAACCGACTTACCGGACAGACTGGTCTCTGTCTTGTTCAGGCCCTTGGCTGCCAACTTCAGCTCATCCGTCGCAGTCCCTTGGTAGACATTATACGTAGCGCCTTTGGCAGATGATGGCGCCCGCCACGATGCGATAATACCATTTCCATTCTCTGGCTGGATCCGCTCGTCGCGGTGGTTCGGTGATGGGAAGGATATCTGGTTTCCGATGGCGGGCGTGTCGATCTCGAATCCGTTCAGGATTACGCCCACATCTTGAGAGCTGCCGGACGGCGCGTAGCTGAACTTTACTTCCTCGTCTTCCGAGTTCACGCTGAAGGTGACATACGAGGTGGCGGCCTCCCAGATGTTATCCACGCGCACGGATTGTTTGGCCTGTGTCGTTAGTTAGAGAAAGATATCGGGGATGAACACTCAACGAACCGAGGTTTTCTTCTCGCCATTCACGGAAACAGACACCGATCCGATCGAATCAACAGCGTCCCAGGCGTTGTGCCAGGCGAGAAGCGTGTGCTCCCCTTTGGACAGTCCTTTGATGGACAGAACGATATCCCCAGACTCGTCACCTGCCGTGATCCCTTGGTTGACGACACGCTCTCCGAGATGCGAAATGGCTCGCGTGTACTGGTATTTGAAGTAATTGCCCTCTAGCTGCGAGTCGGCAGACAAACCAAACGAGACGTTATCAACGGTGGTTGACGCATTCTGGCTTTCGCTCTCGATTGTCCAGGTGTGAAAATCGGGCTCCGCCAAGGAGCGCACGTTAGATGGATTCAGACGAACCCTGATCTGGGCTGACGCAGCGGTTAGCAGCGCCGCAGTGATAGCTGCTATCGACAACAATCTCCCCATTCTGTTGCTGGGAGCTTCAATCCCTGGGATTTAGCGGCGGGTGATAACAGCCAAGTTCGCCACATCTTATACGATGGGCCCTGATTCAGGCATTATTGCGAACTGCACGAATTTACCGGGTTGCAGAGTAAGACCGTTGGTCCCTGTTTCAGCTTATGCATCAACGGGCGTCTTACCTGGGATTCCTTCCACAAATGGAGGCCATGCCATGCGGGTTTAGATAGCGATCGGCATGCCCAGAGTGTCAGATATGGTAAGATCTGCGCTTAGTTCGGGCTCTTTCACGCAACATCGGTGGGACCCTGGCATGAATAAAAAAGCTCGCGAGGGCTTTTAATATCAGTTTGGTCCTGGACTGTTTTCAATTAGAATATCCGAGATGCAACTCCGCCACACCAGAACATGGTCGGATGTCGCGCAACGTGTCGTGGTGGTTCGGCGCCTCGGACCACGGCAGCCTTGACTGTTAACACCCCTGCAAAAGGCGAAGAACCCCGTTGGATCACAGGGATTATTGTGGTAGAGCCATTCGCGGAGTGTGCGAGGAGGATAAGACAGAATCATCCGACAAGATCCATCTATTAATTTACCCGCAACGCCGTGACGATCAGATCAGAACGGTATTAAGCGCCCGTTTTAAATAAAGTCGGGGCAATGATTAGGATTCTCCCCGGGTTCTGCTAACTTTCAGGCTTGCCTTCCGTGGATTCTTTGCCTGGAAGACTTCTTCCAGTTCCTCTAGCGTGCGATCTTTCGTCTCCACGAAGAAGAAGTAAATGAAGGCGAACTCGAAGCAATCCCAAAAGACAAAGAAGACATAAAACCAATACCCAATCTATGAGATCCCAGTCATGAGTCAATTTCTCTATTCCTCAACGGGAAGCTAAACACATGCACTTACGTTCGCTAAGGCCACCGGCGCCGCGAAAGTGTTCACGAAGCCCGCCGCACCGGCCGTGAGCTTGAATGTCCCCATGCCCTTGGCTCGCATATCATTGGACATGACCTCTCCGGGGTAAATCGGTTGCATAGAAGTGAATGCGAACGCAAAAACAACCCCGAAGATATAAATAAAGACGATTGCCGCCGTAGAGGCCGCAGTATTTTCCGACTGCACGAATACCGCCGTTGTGGCAGCCGTGATAGCCAGGCAAATCACCATACCTCCAGTTGAGCCGAGGAACATCTGTCGGCGACCGACAACATCATGGAAGCGAGTCCCGGCAGTAGCTGCAATCCATCCAGTCAACGCGTAGATGATGTTGAGGAGAAGCTGGGTGTTTGTGTTGGTGATCCCGACGTTTTTCAACAAGGTTGGAAGGTAATACGAGATCACACTAAGGCGCAGAAGCCCTCGTCAGCGTCTATTGCTAAAGTCCAGGATACCAGATAACGTACTTATTCCCTGAGAATTGCCCAAACCAACTAAATGCAAGGTTCAACATCAACCGGTAGCGACGCGACCGGGACTTGACAAGGACAGACAGATCAACGATGTTGCGCCAGCTGCTGACCCCTTGGGACTGTAGATTTTCGGTCATTTCTCTCATTTCTAGCGCCACCAGAGGATGTGTGGCATCGCCGTTGGCGTGGCACTCGACAATGAAGGCCTCGGCCTGGGCGTGTCGGTCTTTTGAAATCAGCCTATGGGTGTCAGCAAGACGGCAACTGCACGAAAGAGAAAGGTCTCACCAGCGAGGTGACTCGGGGCAGAACCAGATCCCCAGGCAGACAATTCCCGGGCATGCCATCTGGAGCCACAGAGGTAACCGCCAGTCGAGTTGGCCGATGTGACTCAGGTGCAAATGAGCGCCATAGACGGCCGACGTAGCTAGGATCGAGCCCTTTGACACAGTTAATATTAGCTAAAGTAGGCACATTCGGTAGCAAAACACACCGCATAATAGAGTGTGTTGTACATTCCCGCCAGGGTCCCTCGGTACTGCGGAGGTGCCAATTCCACGAGAAGCAAGGGGGAGGCTGTATGCGCCCAGGTCGCAAAGAAAGAGAGCAAGAATCGCCCTGCAATAAAGACCGATAAGGTTGGCGCGGTGCTCGTTACGATGGTTGCCACGCAGACCCCAAGGCATCCCATAAATATATGAGCACGTCGACCAAGCCAGTCTGCCATCCAGATGAACAGGGCGCCGACCATTTGACCTATCTGAGTATCTTTCAGCTTGTAGTTCACCAGGTCGCAGATACGACCATAGAATGCATACCTGAAAGATGGCGAACACGATGCCTGTGCTCACGTTCCCATCCTCGGGGAGATTGTAGTATCTTGTGTAGTTGGGAAGTGCGTTGATGGAGCCCATTAGGCTGCTGTCAAATCCTAAAGCGAAGGTATCAGTGGGCAAGTGCAGTTACTAGGGCTATTCCGAAGCACACCATTCATTGTGGAACATAAGAAAATTAACGATGCCATGAGGTACAATTTGCGATATCCGGCGCCGCGTGGATTGACTGGGTGTGTCTCGATGAGTTCTTTGAGGGACATGTGCGGCAAACCACGAGCCTTTGTCTCACTGCTAGGCTTTGAATCCATTTTTAGTTCTTACTGGCGCTTCAATTGTCGCGAATAAGCAACGAACCCCACACGAAAAGACGAGATTCGGGGTCCTAATATATACCCCGGATGCAACCCCGTAGAGAAGCTGCGGCAGGTCGATCGGCAAGGAGGATGGGATGCGCCGCCAGTACTAGCCTCGTACTAGTCATTACAGGCCTGGGGTGCTTCGGCTTTATATTCCTGCTCTGCTCTGTCCGGGTTGAGCGCCATGCATCAGATCGATCCGCTCATAATGGAAAAACGCATCGCGTTGAGAGAATGTACGCAACGTGATTCCCAGTCTCCGTCGCGCGACACTAATATCCTCTGAATGCAGTACAGCAACACGCCTCCTTAGAGAGCTGCTGGGTTTCCTTGTACGGCAGGGTCTACGATGTTTGTGTCTCCAGCGTTGCATGCAGTTTGCGAGCTAACGAGGTGAAGATCACTGGCTTTTTAGCCAAACATCCCGGCGGCTCGTCCATCCTGTTAGGTCTCGCGGGACAAGATGCGACAAAGGAGTATGACTCGATCCATCCTCCAGGTATCATTGACGAACACCTGTCATCATGTTGCCTCGGGGTACTCGGGAGTGCCTCTTTGACTTCAAGAGACAAGCACCCCAAGTCAGATTCGAGCGTATCAACGGCACAAGGGTCCATATCCCAGGCACTCAACCTTCATGAGATTGAAGCTTTGGCAAAGAAGAAATTACCCCATAAAGTTTGGGCGTATTATGTCTCCGCAACAGACGACAATTTGACCAGAACCTGGAACAACTCGGTCTACCAATCTATTCTCCTACGGCCGCGGGTCTTTGTCGACTGCAGTCAATGTGACCTGAGCACGACGGTTCTCGGTCATAGACTTGGGCTGCCGGTCTACGTATCTCCAGCGGCGATGGCGCGATTGGCCCATCCTTCAGGCGAGGCTGGAATTGCCAATGCATGTGCAAAGTTCAGTGCCCTGCAGATCATCTCGCACAACGCATCCTTGGACCCTGTCGACATAGTACGTAACACTACAGAGGACCAAGTCTTTGGCTGGCAGCTGTACTGTCTCAAGGACGTGCGAAAAAGTGAGCAAAGGATCCAGAAAATCAATCAGATCAACCAGATCAAGTTCATCGTTCTGACGCTCGATGCTCCTTTCCCTGGGAAGCGCGAGGTCGAGGTCCGGTCCAAGATGGACTTTTCGCAACCCAATTCACCACCTCAGGTCTGGGGAACGGATGCTTCGTTGACCTGGGAGAAGACTCTACGCTGGCTGCGCAAGCATACCAATCTCCCAATTATTCTGAAAGGCGTACAGACATACGAAGACGCTATTCTTGCCGCACGATACGCCCCACATATTCGAGGAATCATCATCTCCAATCATGGCGGACGAGCGCTAGACACTGCGTCGACGCCCATACACACCTTACTCGAGATCCAGCATCATTGCCCGGAGGTCTTCACGAAGTTGGAAGTCATGGTAGACGGGGGCATCAAGCGAGGGACGGACATCGTCAAGGCCCTTGCGCTGGGCGCCAAAGCCGTCGGTATCGGTCGAGCGCCGCTTTGGGGACTGGCTGCCGGCGGTCCGGCCGGTGTAGAAAGAGTACTCGAAGGTGAGTTCAGGGATACTCGGTTGGGCTTTTAGATTAGTTTAGACTAATGGGGGGACCTGGCAGTTTTGTCCGAAGAAACAGCGACGGCAATGCGATTACTGGGAGTTTCAAATGTAAGCCAGCTCTCCCGGCAGCACGTAAGTCAGCAGTCTGTGGCCATCGCTTTCGTACATTTTACTCACGGGGACAGGTCAATACGCGTGCTCTCGAGTCTGGGGGATTCTGGAAAGCAAGAAACAGTGGTGGGCGAATGGAGTCTAAAATGTAGGAATTCTGTATCCAAGCAAGCCTACCTATCAATCGAATGAAAAGTCCAGGTAAACGCATGTTCCGTCGGGAGCAGAAAATGTAGAGGCTTCAGAGAAAGGAAAGCAGACGCGCTCTCAGCTGTGGTGAGCCTGTTGAGTGTAGACCAAGTGATCCAAGTGATCCATGAGGCGTCGATCATCCTCTGCAACTCTCCGAATGCGGGGAAATGCCAAGACTGAGCAACAGGCCAAAATACCGCTAGTAACAGGACTAATGCCTAAAAAGCCACCGCGACAACAAAAGCGCGTGCCTGATGGGGTTTAGCCTGACGGGTCAGGCCATCACAGACTAGACCTCTTTGGGCGCGGACCTGCCGGTCAAATGGCGGACCCAAAGGGGAGGAAGTATTGGGACTCCGTACACCTCCAGGACTCTGCTTGGCTGTGTCGGAGTGGCCTAGGGTCATATTTGATAGTGGGGGTTGGAGACGCTGGCGGGGTTGTTGACTACCGCGGCTTCCAGGTTCATGTCGAAGATATATAGTTGATGTCCGTGGGGTCACAGCAGTCTAGGAATCGGCACTCATGTTGTGGCACTCATGAATTCAAAGCAAGACGCAACGCGTGAACTAAATTATCAAGATGGCTTACTTGAGGTCGGAAGAGTTGTCCCATGGGTGGAAGGTCAGAGACGTGTCGGACACGAAACCTGAAGCGTGGCATGCCGTTGCCACCGTACCCACGGTGGTACATCTCGACCTCCTCCAGAACGGGGTGATCCCTGACCCCTTTGTCGGATTGAACGAGGAAAAGGTTCAATGGGTTGCGGAGCGCGACTGGCTCTACCGGACGACCTTTGAGACTACATCTGTCGGCCCGCGAACCCGACACAGTTTAGTCTTTGAGGGTCTGGATACGTTTGCAACGGTCACTTTGAATGGCGTGGTGATCCTGCGCAGCGACAATATGTTCATTCCCTATCGCATCGATATCACGGATATACTGACCAAAAGCTCCTCGAAAACCAACACGCTGGACATCCTCTTCGAATCTGCCTTGTTACGCGGTCGCGAGGTGGTCAAAAACCACCCCGAACATCGGCACATCGCTCACCAAACTGAGGTGGGCCGCTTGGGCGCACGCAAAGCTGCGTATCATTGGGGATGGGATTGGGGCCCTGTTTTGGTTACAGCTGGCCCATGGAGACCCGTCAGTCTGGAGTCCTTCGTTGACCGGATTGACGACCTGTGGATTGAAAGTACCGTGGCCGACGATCTCCAATCCTGCTCAGGAACGATTCACGTACGCACAAAGGGTCGTGGAGCAGACCGAGCGCATATTGCTTTGTGGCACGAGGGCAGAGTGGCCATTGAAGCTGATATAGAGGTCGACATTAAAGGAGAGGCAGACGTCTCGTTCGGCATCGATGATCCGGCTCTCTGGTTTCCTCATGGATACGGGCCACAGAGCCTTTACGAAGTCCGGGCTCAGTTATTCTCACAGGACGAGCTGTTGCACGTCACCTCAAAACGAACAGGGTTCAGACGGGCAGAGCTGATACAGGAGAAGGATGAACACGGTCAATCCGTCTACTTTCGAATCAACAATATAGACGTCTTTGCGAGCGGCTCGTGTTGGATTCCCGGGGACAGTTTTCTTCCCCAAATATCAGATGCTAGATACCAAAGCTGGCTGCAGTTGATGGTTGAGGGTAATCAGAACATGATCCGGTAGGTTGGTCTTCGTTTAAAAAGGTAACAGGCACGCTGATCCGGGGTTCACAGTATCTGGGGCGGTGGCATCTTTGAGCCGGGGGTTTTCTATGAGACCTGCGACGAATTAGGAATACTCGTCTGGCAAGATTTCCTCTTTGCCTGCGCGTCGTACCCAACGTACCCGGAGTATCTCAAGTCGATTGAAGAAGAGGCGCGAACTAACGTCCGACGTCTTCGACACCATCCTTCGATTGTCATATACGCTGGGAATAACGAGGATTACCAGATCCAACAAAAGTACAATCTGACATATGACTACGACGGAGACAAAGATCCTGCTTCTTGGCTGAAGTCGTCGTTCCCAGCTCGCTACATTTATGAGTACCTATTGCCGAAGGTAGTTGAGGAGGAAAACCCCGGAATGGCATACCATCCCAGCAGCCCGTGGGGCGGTGGTAGGCACACAACTGACCCAACCATCGGGGATATCCATCAGTGGGATGGTGAGTTTGATTAGCTTGAAGTATCCATCATACGCCTCTAATAATCGATGCAGTGTGGCATGGAGCTATGGAGCCCTACCAAAGACTCAGTTCAATGGGAGGCCGGTTCAACAGTGAGTTTGGCATGGAGGCATTTCCTCACATACATACAGTCGATTCGTTCCTTGATGATCCCGAAGACCGCTATCATCAGTCATTGACGATGGACTTTCACAACAAGGCATCCGGCCACGAGAGACGACTGGGGACGTACATATTGGAGAACTTTAAAGTAAAGCAGGATTTGGAGGCATGTCCTTGAACCTTACTGGAAATCCACCGTGTTCACGACATCGCTAACCCAACGAGCTGCAGTCATACATTCATCTATCTCAGATCGCTCAATCAGAGACCATGGCCTTCGCCTATTGCAGCTGGCGGCGGGAATGGGGCCAAAGCCGACGGTGTGGAGGAGTGCTCGTCTGGCAGCTCAACGACTGCTGGCCCACCATTTCCTGGGCCATTGTTGATTATTTCCTTGTGAAGAAGCCGGCATTTTATGCCATCGCACGCGCGTCGCAACCCCTAGCCGTTGGCGTGTGTCGACGCCACAAGGAGTGGACATCGGGCCATGCGCGACCGCCTCGTTCCGTGGAATTCGACGTATGGGCTGTCAGCAGCAGGACAGTAAAAGTGAGTGCCGTGGTGGCTGTCCGCTACATATCTGTCGAAAATGGGCACGACCTCCTTCCAGCTTCCGTCCACAATGTGGAAATCGTTCCGAATGGGACCACGGACATTCTGAGCAACACAGTGGATCTTACTAGAGACAATCCCACTGGAGAACAGGATACACCGCCTTTCGTCATTTTTGCCACCTTGCGTGTGGACGGCGTTATTGTGAGTCGAGATTTTGACTGGCCCCAGCCACTGAAATATCTCAACTTCAAGGAAAGAGGATTAAAAGTGGACTTATTGAAAGGACAGAGCGCTGTCAGGGTTGTGGCGTCGAAGCCCACGAAGGGGTTAGTGTTTGAGGAAAGACCTGGAATTTGGTTTGGGGATAATGGAGTTGACCTTGTGCCCGGCGATGAGCAGATTATCCCGGTCAGGGGAATCGATGGAGACGATGCAATTCCCAGCTGGACCTATATAGGGAATTAATGATCTTAACGGTGGCAAGTAGAAGAGTTGACAGAGGACCGCGGGGTTCTTTTCGTATCAACTTCCAGTTAGACCTTCCTACCCCTATCTATCCAAGTCATTCATCATATTGTAGTTCAGTAGGAAGTCAAAGTCTAGGCCCACATTGTTCAAATCCCAGAACCCATTGACATCCATGTTCAGCAGGTCAAAATCAGGATTCTCCAGTAGATCGCCACCCAATTCTAAGTTCAGCGTAGCCTCAAAGATACTTTTCACGATGCTGTGAGATCTTTTAGCGGCCGGCGTCCAAGGAATGAGGGCCTCAAACGCCACAAGGGCGTCCTGAATCTTTGACCTGCACTTTCCGGCTTCACTGTGTTGGGGATCAGTGGCCATGATAAACAGCGGAACCATACACGCTTGATAGAGATACCAAGTGCTATTCCAGGCCCAGATGGTGTTGGGAATAATAGAGTCGGCGATGTTGGCGATTGCCTCAAAACTGAGCTCGCGGCACGTAACAATAGCCATCGCTATGGTATCTGACCGGGCCATGACTGACTGTGAGAGCTGCAAAAGGAAAGGGCGATAAAGCAGGATCCGCAAATTCAAGTATCGGTTTCTCAGATAGGCCTGAGCTATGGCGACGTTTGTTAAGCCACCATGAAACTGGTTGACGATTGCCGGAAGCGCTTTGTACCAATCTTGCACGCGTTGATCAAAATGGAACATCTCTTCCGTCGTTACTGGGATAGCCTGGGCAAAGCGTTCTTGAACTTCGGTGGCGATCAGACAGAATTCGACACTAGCCCGTAGGATAGACACCGCAGGATCGCGGTGGTGTTCACCAGGAAAATGTGTATCCATCATCGATCCGTCCCAGCGGCCAAAGGTAGGTCGCCCTAGCGTCATCGAGGCCCACGTGTCCAGGCAGAAAAGGCACCACCATGATCTTCGTTTCATTTCAGCCTCTGACTGATCCGATGGGGTCTGCCTAGTAGAGTGCGTGATAATAGACTCCTTGTGTAGTCCCATGGCCGCTGCCATTCGAAACGCGGCGCCGAGAACGGCATTGGCCATGTTGGGAGTACTGCGGAAATGCAGATAGTAGCCACCCAAAAGGCACAGAGCTTGTAGACTTTCAATTTGGACCGAACCAAGAATCTCCAGATTCATGAAGCATCTAGCTTGGTGGAAGGAGTTCCGGATCAAATCGCTTTCCCATTGGCCCAAGGCGACGGCCCCCATCACTACGACCATATTCAGCAGAGCTTGCCAGGGACCGTCCTCCGCATTGTTCTCTTGGACCCGGCGTCGGAAATCGGCCTCGTCGAGCATCGGAGTAATGGCATGAACATGTGCGAAGTAGGCGTCGATACAAAGCTCACTGGTAAGGACGATTTCCCCACTAGGGGATGTGTTTCCATCGTCCGGAGCAATAGATAGATGAGAGGCGTGAGCCTGCAGGTCCTGTGCCAGTTTGGTTTGGATTTTAGGGGAGATCTCAAGAATGCTGTGGAGCATGATGCCGACCGAGGAAAAGCCGAGGTAAGAATGCGACCGGTCAAAAGTGAGCGAGAGGTTGTTTACCTCGTCATAGGCCGAGGAATGCTGCATGAGCTTGTCTGCCTCGTCCCATGCCTGGTCATCTTCGTTTCCGTCTCGGACGTGAGCAGCCTCCTGAACTTCCGTTGACATTTCCTCCACCCCGGAGTCCTGGCGTTCAATTAGCTGCCGCAGGGTCTCTCGTGACAGGCCGCAGAGCGACTCCGGGGATACTGTGGGGAAAAGCTGCTCGAGGATGGCGTCGCGGATTTCTAGCGACCGGGATAGTTCCTGGTGGGACCTTCCAAGACGATACATGATATCAATGATCGAACATGCGCGAGGGACAACAGGGGCTCTCCTTACAGGCGTGGCACCGTCCTCCTCTTGGATCGCGCCGGAAAGATACATCGCTGGGGGACGCCGTACCAGTGGCAGCTGCTGCATGGTTGACCCCCGTCACAACGAATTCGTCGGCGGCGACATTCCGCACATGATTTGTTCTTCCTTGGTGCCTGCGAAGGCTGAGAAAAGGAGCCGGATTGCTGGGTCGGGCGCGCCCAATCCGTGATGGTATGGAACATCGTGCAGGAGCTGGACTAGTAGAGCTGAGCTGTGGGGGAGAAAGTAGAAGAGGAAGCAAAAGAAACGAGCGAAGGATTGCCCGATCGAGTTCGCGTGCGGTCACGAGTTTAGCGCCCCAGGCAGGAATCGACCTATGAAACCCTCGTCACCTCCTGAAGGTCACCGTATACTCTTCAGCTGAAATCAACTGGGGGCGATCACCCCAGCCCCTCTGGCCCTCGCGCTCTCGCCACAGAATATGGTGGGTTGTAACTACTATAAAGAGCGACTAATGATCGCAGGATTGAACATCCCAGAGCAGACAGTTCAGGCGAGTTCAGGCAGATCAACCTGTCGCCCAATATGCCCTTTGGTTCACTCTCCGTCGGCGCCACTCCCATTCCTCAGTATGCCCCCCCATACTCCACCAAGGGCAATGAATATAGTGACGTGACCATGTTGATTGTCACCTATCGCAGCAAGGCAGATCATGTCCGTCCCTTTGTGCCGGACGTGCTAGAGCTGGAAGACGAGCCCTTGGTGACCGCAATGCTGTTAAGCCATGGCATGAGCACTTTTGGCGCGTACCAGGAGTACGTGCACGCGGTCGAGGTCACATACAAAGAAGAAAAATTCGACTACAATCTGTCAGTCATTCTGGAGAATGAGGCGGCGGTCTTCTGTGGCCGGGAACAACTGGGGTATCCCAAGAAAATTGGCCCCGTGTCCCTGTCGCTGCAAACAGGATCCAGGGTGATCAAGGGCCATGCCGAGTATCCTGCGGGCCAGAGAGTGGTGCAGTTCAACTACAGCCCCCTTCGAAGGCTCAAGGAGGTGGTCTTTCCGGCAAAGCGATCCTTGAATCTGCGTGTCATTCCGTCAGCCATACCGGATCAGTCCCCTTCGGTAAAGGAGTTTATTCCATTCGTGGTGGACTTTGCGTCTGAGGAGGCCTGGGAGGGCGCTGGGTCAATCTCCTTCCCCGAGCCGTCTGAATTTCATCCGTTGCATCGCGTGGAGGTCCTGCGATACGAATCCGCTATTCTGGTTCGACATGGGACGTGCGCTATCCGCCCTGCGGCGGAGGTGTTCCCTCTCTAGGCACAGAGGAGGTCCTAGTGAGGATACTAGTTGGGACTGTCATCAACTGCGTATTGCCAAGCGCTCTTCTGTGATTTTTCCTCATAACATTTATCATCTGTTTGGATACACAAATTTACAACAATGCATATCTCTGCCTGGCATCCAGCTATGCATAGACCCACCTTCATTCAAACCGCGATAAACCCTTCCCAGTTCTGTAGCGCCTGTTGACAGATGTCTTGATATGTCATCAGCCCGGCAGGATAGTTCATCGACTCACGTTTCTTACCGGGGATGTTACTCCATATACCACGAATCTGCCCTGGAAAGGAAGGTTGTGTCAATCAGTTGCGTGATATGGCCTTTCCACCTCATCTCGGGCTCAATGGTCGGCTGGACGTACAGCAGCCCCTGGCCGTCAATCTTCTGAATCACATCAGCGATCCATCGGCCTTGGATCTCAATGGAGGATGGCCCGTTACTGAATCCTGTAGGGCCATGAGCACCGTACACCCAGAACATGTTTGGGTACCCATGACTCGACATGCCCAGGTATGTGTGGATGCCTTCTCTCCACTGCTTGGCGAGCGGTTCGCCCTCGCTATCGCAGATGCCCATGCTAGTCATGCCACCAGTAACTGAATCGAATCCTGTGGCGAGCGCAATGACATCAAGTCGGTGAAAACCACCGTCACTAGTGACGATGCCCTCGGTTTCAATGGCCGCAATTTCCACGTCTCGGAGATTGACTATTTCGATATTTGGTCGGTTGAACTGCTCGAAATAGTCGTCTTCGAGGGAAGGCCGCTTTGCGCCAATCGGATGGACTGGGTCTATGGGAGCCAGAACATCTTTCGTCTTTGGATCATAAATGCGAGCACGAGTCTTGCGAGCCCAGAAATCGTAGGCCGCGCGATTTGCCCCCTCGTCGGAAAGAAGGTCCATATAATTTCCGGTCATGAATGCGAATCCCCCCATCTGCCAGAGTGACTCAAAGGAAGCCTCACGCTCTTGTGACGACGCATCGAGCGCCTTCTGAAGCTTGACATCTTGCAGATGTGTTCTCGCGGAGTTGGAACAGTTCGGGTAATGCGGACTGGATATCAGCTTGTTCCCGCTTTGATCGAGCATTCTGTTGCATGGGAAGAGCTATATTAGGCGTTCGTTGGAAGATAGTGAGGTGTTCTGCTTGCTTTGCCCATTCCTGGACAATCTACACTCCGGTGCATCCGGTACCAATCACCGCAACCCTTTTCCCCCGGATATCAATCCCATCCTTGGGCCACGCCGACGAATGACAGATGGCGCCGTGGAAGGTGTTCAATCCGGGATATCAAGCAAGAATTTCTTTGCTGCAAACCCAACACACGGTGAAAAGAAGCGGGCCAGAGTGTCTTGGCCCAATGCTGCCAGCTCAAGGGCTCTTGCGCAGGACTCACAAAATCCTCGACTAGAGACGGCTTGCATTCCCTGTAAATTATGATTTACTTTTCAACCGCTTCAGAACGAAAAAAGCTACTACATCTTAAGAAGCCCACGAATGAGAACGTAATACACACAAAGTCCGACTGCTCAAGGTAGTTGTGTAAAAGTATTTAATCGAAATGAAATACACCGTTCGAATGATGCACTCTACACGGCAAGTTCACGGATTTCGGGAAGCATATGGGAGCCATTCACATCAAACTCTGCACTGAAAAATTAGAAAGACAGGCAGGACGTCGTGTATACAGGAATTGCAAGTCACCCGGCAAATCGCCCGATGATAATTCCCAATATGTGTACTTAGACCTTAACGGAGCAATCCATACTCTTCGCATTGAACCCAAAGTTCGCACCACGCTCGTCATAGCTCTTTCTCTTGCCCTTAATCCAGGGGCAGCCCTTCTGTGAGTAAACGGTGCAGATGCATCCACCGTCAGCTGAGCCGGAGATAAACGGCTTTCCGTTCGAAGAGACAAGATTCTTGCACCGTCCGTTGGACTTGACATGATAGCAGGTCTTCTTATTCTTCTTCTTGCAAACTCGACCACCGCTGTCGAAGATTCCGCGCTCATCCAGGTGGCTGGCGGTTACATCCTCATCTGTCAATCCGTTAGTGTCATTCATTCAAGGGTTAGATGAGAACAAATTACCATCTGCATCCTCCAGATCGAGACTGTTATCGTCCTCGTCACCCTCCAATGGCAGAGCGGTAGGGTCACGTCTGTCCAACTCTATACATAGCGTCTGAATGAGCATATTGCAGTGATTGGGGATCATCAATCTTACCAGTCGGATCGTCAATCGGGAGGAGCTCGGCATTCTCCGCGGGTGCTTGGGGAACCGCGGAGGCCAGAGCAGTTGCAGCTAACAGTGTGGTAATAAAGTAGGCTGCGCGCATCTTGTGAGGATGAGGACTCTAAAACCTGAAGCAGTGTTGTAAAAGTCTGTGATTGTGGTGATTGCGTTTATTCGATGGGTGCCATTACGGCGGGAATCGTTGCCCTTTTATCCCCAAACATCAGCTCATAATATACGATCCCATGACGAGGTATGTCGTAAAGGGATGTGCGCGGAGTGCTGGTGATAATTATCATCGCTCTTGGCATTAGGTGAAGTCAATCCAAGCGTCCAGGGGATATATTGCTCTCGGGCGGGAGGCTAGCCATTTCGAGGGGGGTCTCGCGAGGATTGCTGTAGTTGGCCCTTGGCATTGATGATGCTATTCGTGAACACGAGTTTGCTGTGCCTTGTTCCTGCGTCCACCGAGAATACATGGTTGGTCTCGTCTTGTATGGGTGACTCCTTGGCCGTGTTTGTTGCCATGTGGTATGGGGTGAAGCGATCCTGGAGGCTCGATTGAGAGGGAGGCAGCAATGGACCAGCTAGGCTGTCGACTTGAAGAGGAAAGGCTCGCGCGTCGTATTTCCCCCGCCGCAATGCTACCCTTCGTATTCCTGAGGAGAGTCTGTTCGGACTGTTTATTTATAGTCCGCCGTCCGCGATGGATGACCTCATTTCCCGGGAGCCGCTAACCGGTTCAAGACTAGCTCCCATCCGTGGATTTCTCCCTCGTTTTCCCCTTTGGCGACCTCTGCAACTCTTCTGCAACTCTTCTGCATGCGACGAATCATGTCTTCCAAATCATACTCTGACGTGCTCGAGTTCTGGTTTGGCCCCAAAGCCTCCCCGGACTATTTGAAAGATAAGTCTTTCTGGTACGGCAGCCCCGCCGACGATGCCTACGTGCGCACCCACCTCGGGGATTCCCACCAGGCTGCCAAAGACGGTCAGCTCGACGGATGGACACGAGAGGGCAAGGGGACTGGGGCGCTGGCTCTAATTCTGCTACTCGACCAGGTGCCTCGCAATATTTTCCGTAATACACCTCAGGCCTACGCGACGGATTCGAAGGCGGTGGAGGTGGCTCGGTGCGCCGTGGACAATGGTTGGGATCGAGATATGCCGGTCATTCAGAGACGCTACCTGTACTCGCCGTTCAATCACTCGGAGGATTTGCGGGACCAGGAACTTTCGCTGAAACTCTTCACGGACCTCGGCGATAGTTACCATCTACACTGGGCTAGAAGCTTCTACGAGCAAATCAAGAGGGATGGGCGGTTTACTCATCGGGACAAGGTGCTGAGCCGGTGAAGAAGTCTTCACGGTTAATTACTCGTGGGCCTCCCTCCTATACATCACGTCGGTCCTCGCCGTATACTTCACGCCGCGGAACACGTCGTCCCCGCCATGGAATAGATTCCTCTGCTGGAAAATGAGAGCTGACCCTGTCTTCGGAAACACGCGAACCGCGTCCTTGCTCCGATAGCCATCTGTGAACGACGTCGCGCCCCCAAGAAGTGGTTCTTGATCATGGTTGCCTCCCACATCTGGACCAGCCCTGGCGCCCTCTGAGCTCCCATCCGCCGGTGACGCTGTGAGGCTGCCGTTGTGACCATCATGCGACTCAATCCTGCCCAGATCAATCTCCCCATCCTCCTCAAACAGACCCGTCTTCCGCTCCGACTCCTCGATTCGTCTCTCCAGCTCTTCCACGTCTTGTTCGCCTGTTCCATTCAGGTATAGATGCACTGTAAACAGAGACATTTCACCCCCCTCCTCTGTGACGTAGTTTCCATCACAGTGGGGTCGAAAATACTCCCCGCCTTCGTATCGCAAGAATCGGATGCGCTCGTTGAGCCGCGATAGTTTGAACGTCTCCCCGCGCTTGGCTGGTCCACGACCTGTCACGAGCGGCTGGTTGCGGATTGTCTCGATTCCGCACTCTTCCAGGAACGGTCTCAGACGACGAAGAAGTCGGTCGGCGATCTCAGGAGTATCCCACAGGATGCGTCCGCAGTTCCGCGTGTCGATCAACATGGTCTGTTGGCCGTTGCCCACGTTCACCATTGCGCGGTCCCATGTCGGCGCGGTCGATCCTTTGTTCGTCTGAACGGCCGATTCTTCCGCCAGTCGAAGCAAATCCCGGCATTCGTTTGCTGTAAGAAGATCGTCCACCGTCGCGGCAAAGTGGTGCCTGAAGGCTGGGATGGGCGGCGACGTATGGGAGAAGTCCAAACGGCGAAGACAGGCCTTAGGACACTCGCCCCTCAAAAAGTCCGACAGAATTTTAGAAGATGTCATTAGAAAATTTAGTCGACGAAAGTGTCATCGTTTTCACGGAGAGAAAGCTGCGATTTGATTTATTTTATTTGCGATTTCAAGATTGAGTCATCGGCGGAGGCGGTGTTGGCTGATGATCGAGTCATCAGCCCTTTCGATTGGGGCCATTTCTGGCAGCTCTTGCTCAGCCTTACCGAGTAAATGCAAGGGAAGCCTTGCGATGGTCATATTGTAGGTCGCCAGGAGTCGCAGCATGCAGGAGGTTTAATTTCTTACTTCGTTGAGCTACCTGTTGTCGGCAGGTACTTTCCTTCACAGTAGTGTAGCGCGAAAGAAAAGACTGAACTGACCAGTAAGTTACTAGCAAATGCTGGATGAGATTGATCTACGGAGTATATCCTGAGGGTTGGCATTTGATGCCTCAGCAAGGAGCCTAAGTGCCTGGGTGCCTGGGTGCCTGAGAGCAGACGGAGTGCCCGGAACGTCAAAGCACGTGCACCAATCAGGCATCTTGCCATGGTGGGGTCCGGAGGGAAACGGAGGGCGCTCCTATTGGTCGATTGACACCGGCCGCCACAGAATGGCGTCCTCAGGCTGTCAGGCTGCCAGCAACGGATTCGACAATATGTTTCAGGAACTTGATTCTAACTTCGATGCTTTTCAGTGATTGACTATCATGAGCCATGCAGATTGGCACTGAGAATACATAATGAGACCCGCTGAGGATCTTGTGCTTCGGGCCGAGTAAGCACCGCAGATTTGCGGGCGATGCATGATCTGTTTCTCCATTGAAAGAGGGTTAGTTTTCTCCCTATTCAGCAAAACCAGGATGAAACTCTAGATAGCTCCAGTCACGGGATCGACAAAGTGTCTGTGGCATTAATAATGGCACCAAGCCAAGGTCTGTCTATCCGAACTGGTTATGTAGCGGTATCTTCGTGGCTACATGATCCCCGATGTGCTGGGGCAGATCCCCACCAGCATGTAGTATACACTCCAGCCGTTGAGCGCATTGCCTGTAAGAGGTCTTCCATATCAGAGTCGCTGTCTTGCAAAACGGTGTGGGCGGAGCTGGGACAAGGCGTGGGCGTTATCATGATTTTGCACTGCAGCTCATCCAAGAGTTTCGCATGCGCTGCAGCACTGTTTCTCGGTGAGGGAAAGAACATCTTAGGACGCAGTTAATATTCTACTCCAACATTCTCTGGGAAAGGGCTCTGAGTCACCAACTGTATAGCCGGCTTTGACAGCCCCCCAAAGCGAGCGCGATATATCGAACATCAATAGGACCGATGTACGCCAGTGCTTCAAACGGGCATCCATGCCCGATGCTTCCAATCAACCACTGGGCAAGAGCATTGATCCCCTTGGCTAGCTCTTTGTGTGTGATCTTGTGATATCCCTGGTCATAGTCTCTTGGGCATCGTGGGAACTCGGCATATATCGCGTCGGGTTTGGAGGCTGCATAGTGGTCCACGATATGTGGCAAGGGGTGCGCTGTTGGATCGAAATGATCATATGTACTCTCAGTCGACATTATTGATTTTTCTGGGGTTAACGGAACACAGACAGTTCGTGCGAGGAATTGTTACAAAAGGATAATAAACAAGATTAAAGCGGATAGGCATTCCCAACAATCTCCTACGCACACGGACGACCGCTTTGAATCTACGTCTATACTACGGGCGAAGGGATATACAGCAGACATTGGTGTCAAAGGAAACCAATGTGTCGCTATGCAGAAACCGCGGTGCACAAACGCAAAGCTCTGTTTTGGGTTTCTCGCAACAAGAAACCGGGACGTTAGAAATCCCTCGTACGTCATCTGCTGGAACATTCCTGCCAAGGACGTAGAAAGGGATGGAGTGGAAACTGGGCTGTGGCTTACAGTGGTGTTCGCGGAAGTTTACGCCACTCGATCAGACATTTAACGCCTTGCCGACAGCCATGGCAGTCCTTGATCCCGATCCCCCGGGAGTTTCCCCATTCGGCGAGGACTGCATTGCCTGCGTCGAGGTTGTTCGCATCCCTTGGGTGAGTGACGGCTTCCTGCGGCAACAACACAGCCAGCGAGCTTCACCGCACAAGCCGCAAAGTTTTCCCATCGAGTCTCCGGCGGAAAGCAAAAGGAAATACAGTTGTATGTCGTGCGTGCCCCTAAGACACACGCGATCATGGCAGGTCCAACGGCAGTCATAGTTGGTAAGTCATACTACCGCTTCGGCTGCGTGGCCAAGTTTAATGCCTAGCAGGCGCTGGAGCAGGAGAGATCGCGGCTGCCACGCAGCTTGCTCGACAAGGCTTCAAAGTGCAAGTGCTGGAACGCTATGAAAGTCTCGGTGGTCGTTGCTCGCTTCTCTATAAGGACGGATTTGTGAGTCTTGCCGGCAAGCACCCATCCGACTTCCAGTCGCTCACGCAAGCAGCGATTTGACCAAGGGCCGTCGCTGGTGCTGATGCCCGAACTATTCCGGAGAGCCTTTGAAGACCTCGGAACATCAATGAAGAACGAGGGTGTCTCTATGCTGCGATGCGAGCCCAACTACTGTATCTGGTTTGCGGATCGTGATTCGATCAAGCTCTCAAGAGATATGCCACGCCTGAAGGCCGAGATTGAGCGCTATGAAGGGCCAGGGGGCTTCTATCGCTTCTGTGCCTTCACGGCAGCGGCTGGATATCAACACAAAATGTTGATGCAGAGTGTCTTTAACCAAAGTTTTCCCACGTTGTGGAGCATGATACATATCTCCTTGATCAAGGCCGTACTGGCTCTCCAACCGTCTACCAGCTTCTACCAGCAGGCTGCCACATTCTTTCGCTCGGAAAAGATGCGACGCGCATGGAGTTTTACCAGCATGTATCTGGGCATGAGTCCATATCGTGCGCCCGGAACCTATTGTATGCTGCCCTATGCCGAGATCAGCGACGGCATCTGGTATCCGAAAGGAGGCTTCCAGAAGTAGGTATCCCCGTTCTTTAGGATTGCTCCACATTAGTTGATGCCTGTGGATTAGGTCCTTCAAGCACTCGGCGAGGTCGGGACGCGTCTCGGGGTTGAATATCGTTTCAATGCTCTAGTAAAAAAGGTGCAACTCCCAACAGACGGTCTCACGGCGACAGGAGTTCAGCTCACGTCAGGAGAGGTCATCGCGGCGGACCTGGTAGTGATCAACGCTGATCTTGTGTATGCATGCAATCACCTCCCACCACCCTCTCCCCATGCCCGTCGCCTGCAGGACCGATCCACCTCTTGTAGTAGTATCTTTTTTTACTGGTCATTCAGCGAGAGGATCCCTGAGCTCAAACCCCACAATGTGTTTCTAGCCGAAGAATACCGCAAGAGCTTCGACACTATCTTTGACGAGCAGGGCATACCGGAGGATCCGTCATTCTACGTGAACGTTCTAAGTCGAGTATATCAGTCGGCTGCACCGACAGGGAGAGAAACAGTAATGGCGTTGATGCCAGTGGGCCATCTGCCAAAACGCACAATCACCGACGCTAAACGAGAACAAGCAAGATGGGAGTCCTTGGTAGCCCGAACAAGAGACACGGTGATCAAAATCGTCGAGGAAGGCACCGGAGTACGGAACCTGCGATCCAAGCTCTTGAATGAGCAGGTCAACACTCCCTTGGCATGGAGTGACATTTCCTTCGCTCGCCTCGCTTCCCCGTCGCCATGATGGGCATATGCGTGCTGAACACGTTCCTGACGGCCTGAGAAGCCGTGCTGCCCGTCTACATCCACGAGCTGCTGAATTACAAATCCAGTCAGGTGGCCGTCATGTTCTTGTCCAACACCCTCCCGCCGATGATCCTGTCGCCGGTAGCGGGGTGCCAAATCGATCGCGTGGGTCCCTTCTGGACGGCGGTCATTTGATTTGCCCTGGCTGCGCCGAGTATGACGGTTCTCGGTTTCGTGCAAAGGGCCACGACGCAATGCTCTCTCCTCCTGTGTGCGACTCTCTTCGTATTCGGGTGCGGCGCGGCGATGGCCATGCCCGCCATGATGACGGAGATCAGCAAAGCCGTCGAGGCCGTCGAGGCGCATCATCCGGGCGTTTGTGGCGACAGAGGAGCATATTCGCAGGCCTACGGACTGAATTCGATCCTTCTGTGCTGCTCTCGAGAAAGGTCGCGTTTCAAACAGACCGCCCGGTTTGCGTAGACCACTGTGTGGCTCACGCTGCCAATGTGTGCCTGTATATAACGATACGCATCCTACCTCGGGAGCGAGAAGCCAACCCAGGATGGACTAATTGACCAAGCCCGTGCCAACCACCTGCACCACCATCGTGGGCAGCGAGCTAGCCCATATCGAAGATGCTCTCACGCTAGACAGTCTGGCAGGCAAGGGAAAATACACGCGTCTCTGGGAAGGCTGGCTGGAGCAGTTCATGGTCCCAGGCCAGGGGCGCGCGCTGCTGGTTTCTTCGGGCATTTCGGCCCTAAAAATGGCCGCATGCTCGCAGACATTCGGCCGGGAGACGAGTTCATCGTACTCAGGTACACCTACGTCTCTACGGTGAGTTCCTTCGTACTGCGAGGGGCCGAGCCGGTGTTTGTAGATCTCGACGACGCCACGATGAACATGGACGCCGGGCTCATCCAAGCGGCCATTACACCGAAGATGCGGGTCATTGTGCCGGTGGCCTGCAACATGGATGCGATTATGGCCATCGCTCGGCGGCACCAGCTCATCGTCTGCGAGGATGTCGCCATGGCGTGCACATCCACCTAGCTCGGCTGCATCAGCTTCCAAGAGAAGGAGAACTTCACGGCTGCCGGGCAGGGGGGCGCGCTTCTCATCAACAACCCGGCACTCATCGCGCGGGCGGAAACGATATACAACCAGGGGCACCGACCGCGCCCGGTCCTCCGCGGTGAGGTGGATCGCCATCAGTGGCTCGATCTGGGGTTCAATGCCACCCTGTCGGAGGTCCAGGCAGCGTTCCTCTTCGCCCAGCTGCAGGCCGTCGAGACCATCAACGGTCGGAGGCGCCAGATCTGGCAGGAATGTCACACGCGCCTCGCCCCGTTGGTCGACAAGGGACACCTGTCCCTGCCTCACGTTCCGGCGGGCACCACCCACAAAGCCAACGTGTTGTACGTCCGGCTCGCGGATGCCTCGCAGCGCCCGGCCACGATCGAACACCTACGCGAGGCCAAGGTCCATGCCCATGCCCAGTTTATGCCGCTGCATTCCTCCCCCTACGGTCGGGCGCAAGGTCGACTCTCGGGAGCGGGTCGTGTTACCACGTTGGCGAGCGCCCAGCTGCTCTTACTGCCCGTCCATCTCTCCTTGTCGGATGAGGAGCTGGGCGTCGTCGTTCGAGCGGTATTTGCTTTCTGGGGGGAGGATGCTTCAGATGGGCTTTGCTGATGGAGAAAACCGTAGACCTATATCTGATTAGCTCAAATTTCATATAGCACAAAATCATCCGCTGATGATACTACGTACCCAGTGGCGGTTGATTCCCTTGAGTTGGGAGTGGAGAAGTGGAAAAGTTGAAGTTGGGAAGTTGGGGAAGGCCCTGCACAACAATGTATGCATGATGAGTCATCTATGCTCCGATCGGGTCTCTCCCATCTAGCACGAACCTAAGTAAATACGGAGTAAGAGCTTCAGTCGCTCTCGGCCTGCGACTGGATCAGAATCTCTGGTTGCTAGCACCTTCCCACTTCCATTGAAAGAGGTTTGAAGAGCGATAGGCCACTACCCTTCCCTCGCATCTTCTACTTGTCCGGGTGAATATATATTGTTCCACACGTCAACTGCCGGATCTTAGGCAACGACTGGAACGCCACCTGTTGAAGATGAGCGTAGCCGAGGGAGTCCAGAAGGGGTTGAGCTTGACACGAATCGCAAACATCTGCTATATAGGTATAGCATGCTCCGTGGTGTTGTTTACTGGTGTCATAGAGCCCCTACCGACTCGGGACTAGTGGCGCCTTGGCGGCGTTTACTCTCATTTTCTCAGCGGACCGGGGTTTGGGGAATTATTGCCTCAACGATGATCGAGGCCTGAAACTGACATTTACACCCCCTCCATGCCCGATTCCCCAGGCACCCAGGCACACCGGCCCTCTTTTCTTCGCCCCCAAAAATGGCGGAGTTCTTCCTTTCGTCTACTCTCTACTCCGGACTCCGTAGTCTCCTTGGCCTCCCAATTCCTCGCAATTCCTCTGCTCTTCCTCACTCCTTCCCATCCTCCTTCGCGTCGTCATTCCAGGCGATGGGTTTACATTAATTGATCCTTCTTGCCCTTAGGGTTGCTCTACCGGGCCGCCATGTTGGTGGGGCGCTCCGAATTCCTCGATGACTCGATCCGACCCCTGAGATCCAGACGGGGTTGTACAACTTGCAAGTAAGTGTCCTCGTCCGTGTGTCTAGCCCGTGGCCAGCGGTTCTGATCCCAGAGTTAGGTCCCGTCGGGTGAAATGTGGCCAGGAAAAGCCGGCGTGCGTGCGATGCAGCCGCACCGGTCGCCGCTGCGAGTACAGCCGCCCGACCGCGTCCTTTGCGTCGGCCCCGGCCACGCGGACGGTGCTTGACCATCCCCTGTCATCCTCGCCCAACACCGTGTGGCGGGAGCGTCGCGCCTTTGCCTACTATTTTCACGAGGCGGCCGTGTCTGTGGGCGGTGTGCTGGACGTCGACTTCTGGCGTACGATCATTCCGCAGGTGTGCCGGAACGAGCCGGCCGTGTGGGACGCCATGATCGCACTCAGTGCGCTGCTCGAGAGCCCCGACCTTTCTCCGGACGTGGTCGCCTTCCGCCGGCACCATAGCCTCGCGCTCAATGAGAACCAACGAGACGCGTTGGGCTGGTACTCCCGCTCGGTAGAGGCCGTTCGTCGACACATTGAGCGGGGCGGCGTCGACCTCTTCGTCGGCCTGGTGACCTGCGTCTTGTTCATCTGCATCGAAGTTCTGATGGGTGGTATACGGGAGGCCGCGCAGCTCTATGACCAGGGCGTCCAGCTCATTCTCACGTTGCGCAGCCAGATCGCCGGTGGCGTGGTGACAGGGGACCAGGCTTCCTTGCTGGAAGACACCATTGTTCCCATATTCGTTCGGCTCGGAATGCTGTCGACGCACATCATCGCCCTCCCCGTGCACGCTCTCCTGACAGCCGCCGAGCACCCAACGGTGACGCGCTTTCCGTCTCTCAAGGCGGCCCGGGAGGCGATCGTTCTACTGGCCGCCGAGGTCCAGGCCTTCGAGCAGACCTGTAATGAATATCTCCTCATGTCGCGGGCATCCCGGGTTACGGACGAGCTAATGCAGCGGCAGCAGAGTCTATCCACGAGACTGGACGGCTGGTATTCAGCCTTTACCGCGTTGACGGAAACCCCATTTAGCCCCGGTCCTTCGTCACGCCCGCTGCCCAGCACCGGTGCTTTGCTCCTGACGTATTACGACATGTCCTTTGTGATCCTCGCAGTCTGTGTCGCGCAGTCACGGATCGGTCATGATGCGTGCTTACAGAACTTCCGAAATATCGTCGAGCAATCGCGCATCGTGATGCATGACCTATCGCCCGAGGACGGGACGCCGCCGCTGTTTACCTGCGAGATCAGCGTTGGCTTCCCCCTCTGGTTCACTTGCCTTCGCTGTAGCGATCCGACCACCCGGCGCGCGGCGCTCGCCCTACTACGGCGAGCGCACCAGGTGCAAGGATTTAGTAACCGTGACCACGGGGCGACGGTGGGGGAATGGGTGATTATGCTGGAGGAAACGTACGGCATGGCGCTCAGTGCAGCCCAAACCACGCACGGGACGGCAGCATTGGAGGCACAGGATGCCGTTGTCGGGCATTTTGCCCACACTCGTGATATGGACGACCTCAGCCACCTCCTGAGCAGCTTGGATCTCCAATTGGCGAGCAGTCCTAGCCCCTCATTTTCGGAGATTGAGCCCATAGCGCCGTCGGCAGAGCTCGTCCCAGAAGAGGCACGCATCCGGCCGCACGGTGTGTTTCGTCCGCGAGATGGCTTTCCCTTGGGGACCACCGAGGCCGACCTCACCAAGTGGAGCCGAAGCTCGGATCAAACGTTCTTGCAGTTTTCGAGAACGGAGCGTGATCGGTCTAACGACACTTGGCGGGTAATCTACAGCTACATACCCATTGATCTTTAGCCATTAGGGAACGGATTCCTCTGCTTATCCGGCTGGGCCGAGCAGGCACGAGGAAACATCTTGGATTGGATGAACGTCTTCGCGACCCGCTGACATGAGTTACTGTCAAGCGCGAGAGGTTCTGGCATCTGTATCTTCCGATCCGGCTCTTTAGGTGTTTCCGAGAATTCTCAACTGGTGGTAGTTAGCCACTGAACTCTGAGCCAGCGTTTTATAGAGCTGACGGCCGGCAAAGCTCACCCGTAGAAAGACCCTAGATTGGCGAGAGAGGCGACACGGGAGCGATGAAACGATGAAACGCCTCCCTGTGGTTCCGGCCCCTTGGCGGAAGCCCCTGCCACCAGGTCTCGGATCCAGATGCTTCCCGCGCGTTCACCATCAAGATGCCGAATTGGCCCCAAATGGGATCATTACGCTCAGGGCCAAGCTCAAACCGGGGTTGAACCAACTATACCAGAGGACCATCATCAGCCTGCCATATTAAATGAGAGTATATTGACATCAGAGCGTCGTCACTAGCTATATGCATAAGAATTAATGATGATTATTAATGACACTTAAAAGATGGATCACATTAGTCGTCAAGTGGAGACCCTTTCCCTCAGGATCCCCCCACTTCTCCTTCCTGGCTCCTTCCATCCCCCTAGCAGCTGTACTCCACCCACCAGCCCGTCTCCTCGTTTTGCTCCAGAAAGACCTGATCGTTGAGGACCATCGCCAGCCGCAGCGACAAGTTCTCTTTGCAGTCCACGGCGGCCACCAGGTTGGAGCGCGGGCCCGGCGTTTCCGGCCAGAAGGAAAAGTCGGCCGATCCCAAACGTTCGTCGTCCTCGTTATCAAACACCGTCACGCGCGCCGTGTGTCCGGCCGAGAAGTTCCGTTCCTCGGGGATGCTCCATCCCACGGAACAGTCCTTGGCTTCGGAGGGCAGCGTCCACGAGGCAATCTGCTGGCGTTCGGTCGTGTTCGATTTACTGAGGTCAAAGTTTTCTGCGGGGATCGGGTGGTCCGTGTCGGGGAGAATGAGTGTCTGCATCTGAGGCTGGAAGAGCCTGGTCTTCTCGCCCTTCTTCGGGCAAGACCCGAGAGGAGGCTGGGAGTCGTCGTCGGTCTTATCGGGGCAGCCATCTTGCAGGGCGCACGGGTCGACCGAGCAGCAGCCGCGGAAGTTGTTGAGCTTGCAGACGTAGAAGGCCGTGCCTGCCTCGCATTGCGTGTCGTCGCGAGAGGTCAGGGTCAGGCCGGAGTTGGTGATCGTAGGCAGGGCCGCGGCGAGAGGCACACCGATCAGGCTGGCTGCCATACAGAGGGCGGATGCGCGGAACAGCATGGCGGATTATGCGTAGATGGAGAAATTAAGTTGCGACGAGATGGGAAGAAGATGAGGAGAATATAAGCCGGGGAGGAGATAATTATAAAATTAGATGAGCTGCTAGTGATAGAAACACGGGTTGATTGTGGAGGATGTATTGGCAGCTCAGTGCGAGGGTGGCCAGCTTTATATCCTCGCAACAGAGGCTGTTTCCCGAAGTCCAGATGGAGGTGAAGGATCAATGGATCATCGCCTAAAATTCGGACGGACAGAAACGCGGCTCGCGGCCTAACCTCCAGTCTCCAGTCTCCAGTCTCCAGTCTCCAGTCTCCCCAGATGAATTAATTTCCTCCCTAGTCAGGCCATACCAAGATCGCAAGGCGCAGATCCCAATCCCCTTCCAGGGATACGAGGGCCGGTGTTGGGACAGTGCCAAGATCGGCTAATGTACGGCCAGACTGATAGTTCCGTAAGTTTCTGCGGCTTTTCTTTCAAGTTCTGAGTCTTGAGTCTTGAGACTTGACTCGTCCCAGCAGGCCAAGACGTGACGGCGGAGTAGGGCTGTGCTGATCATGCCCAACCCCCCCAATGGGATGTTCAGGAAGCTCCCCGGTCGCTCCACCCGCGAGCTATTATTATCAATCCGAATTGCTAACACAACATGTGTTTGCACTTGGCTGATTATCGTCGGGGAGGATCGCTCAGCCTGCTGTACACCGTTACACCGATCAAATAATAATACGCCGGTATGACATCGGGACGTGCGGCTGCCACCCCAACCTCCTGCCGCGCAAAGCCAACACGGTCTATGGAGTATGTCGTGTCTAAGGTAAGACACGCTGGCCAGGGCTCTAAAATTAAATCCCGCTCTCAATGGATCGCGATCGGAGGCTGTGCTGCGACAACGTCATGATTGTTACCGTCGACAGAGTAGCCAGCGAGGCATTTCTGTGCGAGTGTGCTATCAATAGATTCGGTGGTAGTAGTTGCTATCGCTCTGCCGTGAACTAGTTCTGTGCCCTATTCTTCGGGTTCAAGGACACATGCGCCGTCGCAACATCATCATCAATCCCCCCCGAACCCTGCCCGCCATGTCAGACGCAGCGAGGTTAAGGCACGATAAACAAAATGCCCGTTGATCGGAATTGCTGAATTTTCCGATTGTCAGTGCCCATTGACCATGCATTTGCTGGATTGGGATATATCAACTTCGGGATCTTATCTGAGCCTGTGCTGCTACCTACGGCTTTCTCCCTACTTATTCTCCGGCATGGTCTGTGAGTGTAGACCGCAACAACGGCAGTTCGTTGCGTCGGCCCAACTTTATGCAAGGGCTTGAATCAAGGGTTCATCTCGGGGAAGCAAATCGTACCGGTATTGCTCGTATGGGACTCCAGGCTCAACTAGGCAGTGTTTGGGCGCAGGTAGCAAGGGGGAGTTTGCCACCGCAATTGCGTGTAGTGACTCTTAGATCTTAACCTCCGACGACGGTCAGCGGAATTCAAATGGTGGTGCCTTCGCCCACGCGACTGCAATCTCCCCGATAAAGATGGGCTTGGGTGGGGTTCATCTCATCTTGACAGGATCAGGCGTCGAACGAGATTATGTGCTGGGAGACGTCGATAAGGTGGCTAGTAACACGTCTACCACTCTAGATGACCAGAATTTCAGACGGCCATTCCGCCGACCAGTGTGCCGTTGGGAAGCCCACAATGCAAACTTCAAGACTTCTATATCATACTTCGTATATACATACGTACATGGGTCATCCCGCCATCAAGTTATTCTTACCACACATCACTTCAACAGAGTCGCCGTGGCCTTCGCATGGAAGTCCCGGCTACTGAAGCCGGCATTAAAGGTAAAAGCGCCCGTTGGTATCCGCCAGTCTTGAGCGACAACATCCCAATAACTGAGATCCCGACGCATCAGGTCAAACGTAACCGTCTTGGTCTCCCCTGCCTGTAGCCAGACCTTGTCAAAGCCACGCAGCTGGTTCGGCGGCGTACCGGAGGGGGTGGAGGATGGGAATTGCACGTAGAGCTGGGGAATGGCGAACCCATCGACCCGGCCTACGTTGGACACCTGCGCGGACAGGGTGTATACCTTGTCCCAGAGCGCGGGATTGCCGCCTGGCTGGACAGGACGGGCCTCGGGCAGAGCGGTCAGGTTAGATGGAACCGAGGTCTTGGACGAGAGGGTCGTCAGGTTGAAGGTCGTGTAGCTAAGCCCGAAGCCAAACTCATAGCGAACGGGGATATTGTGGGCGTCGAAGTAGCGATAGCCAACCTCCAGCTTCTCGTCAAACCAGCTCTGCCAGTCGTAGGTGCCGTTTGTGGCGGAGCCGGTGGTCAGCGGCGCGTTGTAGTCGGACTCGTTGTAGGCGATCACGTAGGGAAGCTTGGCGGACGGATTCACGTCGCCGTAGAGGAGGTCTGCGATCGCATTACCGGCCTGCTCGCCGGGATAGTGCGCGGCCAGAATGGCGGTGACGTTTGGATGGTCTGCAAAGGGGAAGACGTTGACGCCGGCGGAATGGGTGACGACGACGGTGTTGTTGCAGTCTTTGGCGACCGATTCGACGACTTCGTTGCCGTTCCAGTCAAACTTCAACGTCTGGCGGTCCTCGCCCTCCTGGCCGTACGACTTGAGAAAGACGAGGCAGACATCGGGGGACTGGACGGTGAGTAGGGACGGGAGCGAGTTCTCGGCCACCAGGGTGTTGTTCAGATAGGGCTGCACGATGCCACCATGTCGGCGAGCGCGAGCCGTGATGGCCTCGAGAGGAGTCGACAAGGTGGTCAACCGGCAAGACCCCGACGAGCCGGAGTTCACCAGTACTCCGTACTCGGCGTTGGACCGCGTGGTGGCGGCATCGATGATCGGGCCGGCGTCGTTTCCAGCAATGACGATGTTGCGAGGCTTCCGCAGCGGCAGGGCGTTTCGCTCGTTCTTGAGGAGCACGGTCGATGCAGCACCGTGCTCGCGAATCAGGGCACTGTGATTGCCCCGGACGTCGCGGTTGCTCGAGCCCGTGAACTTCCAGTCATACAGCCAGTCCTTGATGGGGGAGTCGACGTTGAGCAGAGCCACCTGGGAGTCCACGCTTGGGTAGGACGGCTTGTCCTGACCGAGCCAGTAGTAGGGGGTCATGATGCGCACAATCATGTCGTCGATCCGATCGGAGCTGACGGTGCCGTTGTTGATCGCCTCCGTCAGGTTCTTCCCGAAGAACGATCCTTCCGTCCACAGCTCGCCGTACAAGGTGAACCCTCCAGGCATCGTCATGTCCATGCCACTCTCGATGGACGCCACACCGCTATGGGTCGCACCCCAGTCCGACATGACGTAGCCCTGGAATCCCAGCTCGCCCTTGAGCAAATGGTTCAGCAGGTACGAGTTCTGGCAGGCGTGCGAGCCATTCACTCGGTTGTAGGAACACATGAAGCTGGCCACGCGTGCCTTGGCCGCGTTGGCAAACGGCCACATGTAGATCTCGTGCAGAGTGCGATCGTCCACGTTGGCAGATACCGAGTCTTGAATGTAGGTGGTTTCGTTGGCGTCGGGACGGTAGGTCGGGTTGCGTTGAGTCTCCTGCTCGTTGGCGATGAAGTGCTTCGCGTTCGCCTGCACCCCGGCGTCCTGCATTCCCAGGATAGACGTCTCCATGCAGACTCCCGTGAGGTACGGGTCGGCGGCGAATCCTTCCCAGGCGCGTCCTCCGTGGGCGCTGCGACCCAGCGGACCGGCCACGGGACCCAGGATGACATGGGATCCTTTCTGTTTATGCTCCTGCGCCTGGGCGTAGGCTCGATCATACAGCAGGTTCCGGTCCCAGCTGGCGGCAGCAGACACGCCACTCACGAACACGCTGGAGTAGTCACCCTGCTGGACGCACTGGGGACCGTTTTGTAGACACAGACCGGTGAAGTTGAGCCGAGGGATGGGCAGCACGTTGCCCACGCAGGGGCCCGGCTGACCCGTGGCCATCCACGCCTTCTCGTCAACGGTCAACTGAGAGACAAAGTGTTTGGCTTGTCTCACGGCCTTTTCCCATCCTCCATTTCCCGTCGTTTTTGCTGGGACGAGGGTGTTAGCGTGATTCATGGGCCAGACTGGGTGGTGGGCGATTCACTCACGCGACGGATGTACGGTGGGAGATTCGCCGTAGGGGGTCAAGACGGTCGTGTTCTCCGGGGGAATATAGCTGAAGGGCGTCCCAGTAAATGGACCAGAGGGCTGGCATGTGTTGGCATCGACGGTTGCCAGCCAGAGCGTCGACAGGAGCGCGCCCGTGACCTTCATCTTGGGATCGGGTTGATCTGGGTTGTTGATTCTGCCTTTCTTCCTTTGAGCACAAGAAATATAGTCCGCTTTATATAATAGTCTCCCCGTTCAAGGCAGGAGAAGGGGTTTTCCTCTTTAGGCAGGTAGAAGCACTCATCCAGCACTGCAGGCTTGAATCCCCGAACTCTATCCCCACAAGTCCCCAGCTCGGGCGCTGCAGAACGAATGGAAGCCGGGGATAGCCTCGTGTCGAGCTTTCCCCATGCCAGCCGAACCGATGTAGGGAGCCGTTTCCTAGAGAATGACCTCATCTCGTCGGTTGACGGAGAACCGAAGTTTTGCCGAGACGGTCAGAGTCAGATCAACTTGAGGATAGGATCCCCACATGCCTACCCCGCGGGTGAAGGCTTCGTCGTGGAGGTTCCAACTTCCGGCATTTTCAGGGCGGCCGACATCCGAGCTGGAGAAATGACGGGGGAGACCGCAGGCCGTAGGGGGGGAAATCGGCCCGGTCGGCCTGCGAGGGATTGACGGTGTCATTTTATTATTATTATTGATCAATGCTCGGATTGACCTTGCCATTCGGAGTTCACCCTGACTTCCCCACAGGCCAGAATTGCGGACCGTCGTGATGTCAGCATCTAGGGATATTTCTTTTCTTTTTCCTTTTTCCTTTTTCCCTTTATGGTGTTTTGCCAGTATCCATAGTTAGTTGATTTCCTATTTTCCTCACTACAGCAAAAGCTAGGACTCGGCTCGAGGGTCCGAGTTCGGCCGGCATCCGCAGTCAAAGGAAAACAGGGAAATCGGAGTCCATTTGGAGGTTACTAGTGGCTAAGGGCTAGTTCATAGTGTATGTAGTAGTAGCTACAAGGGATTCCCCACTGCGCGAATACCTGCCGCCCTTACTTCCGATATTGGACTTGTCCGGTTTTTATCGGGTTGCCAGACCATAATGATTCGGGTATTGTCATTGGAACGACTCTCTTTTGTTCGGTGCGGAACGAGGTGTTGATTGTGGTAGAAGGAAAATCCGCGTCACCAGGAACAGAAGCCTGGAACGATGTACAGTACATGTTCATCGGCATACGACGAGGCAAAAGTGTCCAAAGCAGTCAAATGCGACGGCGCCGTTTGAACGTTACTGGTCTATCGAACCCCACTAACATCGACCGACATGTGCATAGCGAATGTGTACGGCCGATCAAAGCATCGGTCCCACGTCTTGTTCGTCGAGTCAAGAGTCCAGAATTTCTCCAATAGCCCTTTAGCTAGCAGCGGCACATGAGTCCCCATGGAGTCGCTCAGACTGGGGAGTCGCTCACGTAGAAAAGCCTGCGAGCCCGCGTCCTTCACGGCTGCGACGCCGAGAACTACCAGGTCCCAAATTACAAATCGTCTCAGGTGTACGAGGGAAACGGCGACTGCAAGGCGCCGTTGCAGGCCGTCAGCGTGGCCGATGCAAAGGTCACGCAGCTGCGCATTCCAAGGGAGAATGCCCAAGCTTTGGAGCGACAGAATGCAGTAGATTGCTATGGCGGCTTGGTGGATGGCCCCTAGAAGCTGCCAGTCTGGATTAGTCGATATCGAATGGGCCCAATGGGCGACCGAGAAACTGTGGACCCGGGTCAGTATCTCATATGCTGATTGAACCCTCTCGCCGGGGGCACCGTTTAAGGCCTGTAGTCGCAGGTAATTGACGTTGAGGATCTCCCGAAAGAGTGCGGCCGGGTACGTTCCGAAGGCAAATGGATTGCTGGCATGCTCCTGAATCATGAAAGTAAGCGCAGTCAAATCCGAGGCTCTCAGCGACAGTTGCGATGCCGGTGACGAGGTGTCTCCCATGATTGCAGCGCTGGAAAGTCAGGGTTCCAGGATTTCGACAATAGAAGTGGCCAGTCACGTACAAAACAATGAACAAGAGCAATGGACGTAGGCCAGGCGATCTGGCCATGGAGCGTACTCCACCGCGTAAGCCGATGATTTTGCGCACTCCGTCGAGGTGACATCGCCAATGAGGCGAGGCGCCTTGCTGAGCCTGTCCATGATGAGTCTAATCCCGGCACGAACGGGGCATCTTCACGTTACATCTACCAGCAGCAAGGTTAACATTCCCGCTACTACCAGATCGCTGGTGCGTTTATGCTCGGTTTGGATGTCGTCACTCAAGACCGGATCAGCCGGCCCCGGTAGTGGAAAAAGTCCCGCACCAGCGTCTGAGACCCAGGCTCCTTTCGGACTCGATTTATGCGGTGGCTGAGGGTCATGCATACGATGACCATGCGAATGTGGTCCGGATGCCTGGCCATGGCCATCTGGACAATCTCTGGGGTGATGGGATAGATGGCGGTGTTCAGACCCAGTCTGGTGATATGCGACAGGTCGGGGTAGATGCACGCATTATCTGGTGATCGGTCAGTGGGAGTCGGACGACCCTGATCGAGTTGTCGTCACCGACAATATTCTGTGGCCTGAACAAACACATGGAGGTCGGTGGGGAGCTCCTTGGTGAGTCCGTTGCTATGCCTCGCCCATTTGGCCTCGGGCCTGACGGTCTTCGGTCGTCGCGACGTAACCTTTCCGGGCGGGAGCCACTTCAACCTGCGAGGCTCCGTCTTGCCGTATCCGGGGCAGGAGATGCCCGCCGTGGCGCATCGCTTGCACTGGGGACGAGCAAAGTCGCAGACCAGAGATCGTCGAAGGCACTCCCAGCAGTGTTGCTTGCGAGGCTCGGCCATGCTGGTGTCGTGCTGCAGGATGTGTGCCAGGAGTGCTCACTGCTCAGATGGCTTACGGCAGACAGGGAGAAGTTGGTGGGGGCGGTAAATGGAGACAAGAGGCATCAAGGCGCCGGGGAAAGCTTGTCCCTCGCCCGGAAAGCCCTAACCTGCCCGGCTTCTTGGCGTTCGGCGCGCCTTGCAAGATCTGGTTAGTCTTGTGCCTCGTCTACATGCCTCGCTTGGGGCAACACGACGTCAGGCGTCCCACGTGATGGGCGGGGGTCTGCAAGATAAAAGCCGGGCATGTTCTCTGGCAGAAACTGGCTATAAACCCATTAATTAGGGTGAGAGCTACTTCGTAACCAATGACCATGCTGGGCCACCTTGCACTGGCAGTCGTCGCCGTGTGGGCCGCCAACCCGGCCGCCGCCAGCTACGCTTTTTACGTTGGCAAGAACCTCACGGCCGACGGAAGTACGATGATCGGTGGCACGGGGGAAGAAGTTTCGAGTCACTGGCTCCAGCTGTTTCCGGCGCGCACCCATCCCCCCAACGCGACAATCACCGTAGGCGTCACCAAGGACGCCAGTTTCCCCGGCGAGCTGATCCAGATCCCCCAGACCAACCATACCTTCCGGTACCTGAGCATGGAGTATTCGGACTACGAGGGATTCCCGGCGCCCCTGACCAACGGCGGTCTCAATGAGAAGGGCGTTGGCGTGCGGGACGTCTGGGCCGACAACCGCGACGAGCTGCTGGCGATGACCCCCAATCCCCAGCACGGGTTGCAGTACAGTGACCTGGCCCGCATCGTCTTGGAGCGCGCGAGCACGGCCCGCCATGGCGTCGAGCTCATCGGCCAACTCATTGCGAAGCACGGGGAATCGACGTATGGCGGCAACTCCCACCTCATCGCCGATCACGACGAGGGCTGGATCGTGTGGGAGATGGCCGGCGGCGCGGGACTCTGGGCGGCGCAGCGCCTGGGACCCAACGAAGTCAAGGTCCTGTATCCCGGGTACATCGAGGACTTCCCGGTTCACTTCCGCGACAGCGCCGATTACATGGGTTCCGAGAACATCGTGTCGTTCGCAGTCGAACGGGGTTGGTGGAACGCCTCGTCCGGCAAGCCGTTCAATATCTTCGATGTCTACGGCCCACAGGATCCCCGGTACCGGGCCCGTGACGGAGGGTACAAGTTCATGTCCCAGGCCGCCCTCGAGGATGCCACGCTGCGCATGGCACCCGTGACGGAGGAGGATCTCATGGCGCGCGTCAGAGATCACCGCATTGCGGACGACGAGGCTGGGTACGGGCAAGTTGTCAGTCTGCGTGCTGGCGTCGACCGAGACATGCTCCGGATCTGGATCGCACCCACCGGGTCCGTCTCGGCACCTTTCCTTCCGTACTGGCTGGGGGTTGAGTCCATCCCTGCGGAATACGGAGAACACCGATACCTAACGACGGGGGCCTCCAGCAGCTTTCTCAACCCAGACTATCAGCTCCAGGAGGCCTCGGTCTTCGCCGGCCGGGTGTTCAAACGGGTTCTGTACTATATGTGCTCCTCGCCCCGCCAATACCTTTCCCTGGTGACGGAGATGCTGACCCGATTCGAATCCGAATCACGCGCCCAGATTCAGGGCTGGGTAGAGCATTCCGCCCAGCTCTTAATCAGTGCCGGTCGACGGCAAGAGGCGCGGTCATTGTTGACCTATTATTCCCATTCTCGGGCAACGGCGGCTCTTGAAATTGGCCACCGGCTGAACAATGCGCTGGATGGTTATGTCAAGCTCACCAATCAGTGGCGTACCCCGGTGGGCGATGAAATCAACGATAGCGGCGAGGGCAAGGAAACGGTCAATTGTTTGGTTGGATACGATCCTGACCAACCGAAACACCTGCAGTTATAAAGGTACACGTTGCCAGGAGAGTCATGATGCGATTATTTAGCTAGTCACCGTAGGGCGCGTTATTTGATTCTAATGTTAGACCAATGGCTGCACAAAATCGCTCGAACCCGGATCATTCTATCGTCACCCGTCTCCGCACCCTGTCGGTCTGTAGCTACGTGTGCGTATTTGCTACCATTCACAGGTCGGCCCTTTAGCCGTTCACATCAATGTGCTTTCCGATATTGTGTGCTTCATTCTTGAAGTTCATTAAAGTACTTGAACAGAGGTCGTCTAAACCTAATTTCCTGTAGTGGTCCTGCCCAGTCCTGGGCGACCGGCTGATGAAGGCGCCGATGAACGCCGTTCATATTCGGTAACGTAGTGTCATAGATGTTGCCTTGACTGCTACCTGGGCCAGTCATAATAAGAGCCACTTGCTGAATGCACTTGAAAACTTCACGCTCAGCACCGTTCCTGTCTGCTCTTCTTTCCACAGCAGATTATCTATGTTGGAGCCACATCATTGTCTCAAGTTCTCTTCGGTGGAACAGGCCAGACGCGCTGTATTGAACACCTTGATGTGGCGAGATCACCAATTTCCCAGAATGACAGAGCCGACAATCATTCTTGACGTTCCTATCATGTTCAAAATGCCCCTGGGTGACTATGCTTGACTGTTATCTCTCGTTCGAAAGTCTGTCATTAGGTTGGGGAGCTAGGTATGGGTGGCACAAGGCTATCACCCAAGGTTGGCGGAGTCGCGGACCGGATATACGTAGGTTGCAGGGGTGGCCGCTGTAGATGGTGGGTTCTCGAAGGATCTAACATCGCTATTTTTCGGCCGGTAACTCATGGATGTGCGTATCGTTCATGGTGTCCAGCTCCGCTGGCACACTGTGCCCGTGAAGCTCCCTGGGATGCAAGTTTTGATACTGGTGCAGCGCCCCAGGTTCGCCAGCCGGTGGTGGCACGGGCTGGTTCCTTTGTCGCCGACGCAGCAAATACCAGATGAAGGCGCCAACCACGGCGAGACCGCCGACGCCGCCGATGACGCCGCCGGCGATCGCACCGCCATGATTGCTCGACGAGCCGGTGGATGAGTTGGATGCGGATGTGGTGGTGGCGGAGGCAGCGGCGGATGTGGACAATGTGGTAGAGGCAGGGGTAGTGGACGTCGACGATGTCAAGGTTGCAGCCCCGGAGATATCTGGTTCATAACGTCAGATCAAACGCTAATGAATACCTGGATGACGGTTGCTCACTGTAAGGAATCGAATTCAAAATGGAATACGATCGGTTGTTAGGGACACCGTCGGAGCAGCCGACGGCATCTTTCGGACTGTGCGTCCAGAAACCCGTCTGCTCGCCAAGGCAGCAGAAGTATCCGGTGTGATCGTACATGGTTGCGTTCGCGATGGCACAGTGGGGCGACTCCTTCAGCGGAGCGGTGCAGTCTGCCTCTGATGGACAGCAGACATTGTTGGGGATGGCTTGCGTGGCTCCCGGACAGACCGAGTTGCCAGGACAGCAGGCGTGGAAATTGTCCCAGGTGCGGCCGCAGCTGGTCTCACTGCTGAGACAGGTCCCATTTCGGCGCAAAGGGAAGCCGTAGGGAGGGTCGTAGGACACCATCGCGAGGTGTAGCAACGGTCAGGAGGGGGCGCGGAGAGGGAGCGAACGAAGGTGTTCGGTGAGTCTGACGGCGAGAGGCACGCGGAGAAGAAATCGCAACGAAGTTTGGGGGCCTGAGTGGACCCTGGGAATTCGACTTTTGGCCCCCATTGTCTCATGCTCAGTTGCTCACGTCCCTCGTGGACCTTTCCGTCTTTCGTTATTAGTTTAAGATCGGCTCAGGTAGCGGCCCCACTGTCGCGTTCCTTAGCACGTGCGAGAGCTAACTGCACACATGCAGAGTAGTGAGTAGACCTAGAACACTGCATTCATGGTCGGATAGTCAATGTTGGTCTATCAGGACGTCATGGTTAGGTAGTTACAGGCACCTAAAGTCCCAAACATTAAGTGAATGAAGCCACCACACGCCTCAAGTTTATGTAAAATTGGGAAGTAGTGCATTGTTGCTTAGTATTCTGTAAACATCTATCAGTCTCTATAATGCCATGGGGTCATACACTGTTCGAGGTACGACCCCTTTTTCAAGTTAATCCGTATCGATATCCAGGTGACGAGGATAGTGGGTATAATCCGGAAAATGGAGAGTTAGAATATCATTTACCTCCGTCCCAAACCTGATTCTAATTGCGAAATGGAATGCAAAGATTCACGAAATCTATAATGAGGAGTCGATTGATTATGTTACAATTATAACTCGCTCTAGGAGAGTCGGGGTGGGGGGTTGTTCATGCACATCTATGATTCCATGTTAGATGGTCGGAGTACGCTATCAGGAACCTTTGCCGTGATGGATGAGTTGAGGGATTAGATAGAACTTCCCAAAAATGTTACTATTTACACCGTACCCAACTCCTGCTGACCAATTCAACTTATGTAATACAACCAAACTACCAGGAAAAACTTAACAGCGTGGCTGCAGTTCCTTATATATTCTTTCCGGAATACTAACATTATGAATCTCAATTTAGCCATGGTCAGAAGTCAATCAAAGGCCCCAAGTTCCAGTAAACCGAAGCTAGCATGCATCACTTCGCCCTCAATGATACGGTGACAACGATTCACCTTCACCTCCGTGACAGGAGACCGGCGATGACACCATCTGCTCCACTGGCAATCTCGTCCATAGCCCGAACGGGGCAAGATGAACCGACTAGCGATGCTAGCAAGCCTAGCAGATGCAACGATACAGAATAAGCCTTCCGACCTTCCATTTATCCGCCTCTCCTGCCAATTATTATCGTCATCAGCCCGCCATGAGGCTATCCAAGCTTTGCAGGCGTGCTTGGTTGTAGACAAGCTTCCTACGTGCTCCGACGGTCGTCCGTCGGAAGTCCTAGGCCTACAGGGGATAGGACGGCCTTAAAAGGGCGCTGTTGGGTTTCTACAGATCGGATGCGACCGTGAAAAACATTCAGAAGCTTCGCGTGTATTATGTATCTTCTCACGGCAATTTTCTCGGTTATGCTGGCTCCCAACGCTTGGGGACTCGAAAGCCCCCATCGCAAGGCCCTTCGACCGGCTCGTCAGCCCGCAAATCTGGCTCCTAGGGCGCTTTCGATTGACGATGGCGTCGAGTATAAACACCTCAACAATAGAACCCAAAGTAGGTTTGAGTACCTCCCTATATTTGCCTTGCCCCGGTCTCATGTATAAGGTAGGATTCCTTGTCAACGGCACTGGGATCCCCGAAGTGGATTTTGATGTCGGTGAATCTTACGCCGGCCTGCTTCCCAATACGCCCTCGGGCAATTCTAGTCTTTTCTTTTGGTTCTTCCCTTCCCAGAACCCGAAGGCCACAGATGAGGTATGCGCCGTGCTTTTCTTCAGCTGGTCCTCTGAACCGTAAGCGGTGGGTGCTGACGGGGTAGATCACCATCTGGCTAAACGGCGGCCCCGGATGCAGCTCTTTGGACGGTCTGTTGCAAGAGAATGGCCCATTTCTCTGGCAGTCGGGCACCTACAAGCCCCTTCGTAACCCCTATTCCTGGACCAATCTGACCAATGTGGTGTACGTGGACCAACCGGCCGGCACCGGCTTCTCCCCCGGTCCATCGGCTGTGGAGAACGAGGAGGGCGTCGCATTCCAGTTCAAAAGCTGGTTCAAGCACTTCTCCGACACCTTTGGTCTGCATGGTCGAAAGGTCTATTTGACCGGCGAGAGCTACGCGGGACAGTATATCCCGTATATCGCGTCGGCCATGCTAGATGAGGAGGACGAGAAGTATTACAATGTAAAAGGGATCCAGATAAACGATCCGTCCATCAATGATGATGCAGTCATGATATATGGTATGCCCCGTGAACAAGTTCTATCTTTGCAGTTCATGACTGACTCTAGCCAGCGCCCGCCGTCCGCCACTTCAACCACTATGCCAACCTCTTCGCGCTAAATGACAGCTTCGTGGACGATATCAACTCTCGCGCCGAGCGATGCGGTTACAACCAGTTCCTCGATGAAGCCCTTACTTATCCACCTCCCAAGGACTTTCCGGAGGTCCCAGATCCCTACAGCGGGGACTGTGCGATTTGGGACGACATAGTGGCCGCGGCGTACGACGTAAACCCATGCTTCAACTTCTACCACATCACCGACTTCTGCCCGTACCTCTGGAACGAGATGGGGTTTCCATCGTTGGCCGGACCCCCCAACAACTACTTCAACCGCTCCGACGTTCAAGCGGCTCTCCACGTTCCCCGTACTGATTACTCCGTCTGCGGCGGCAGCACCATCTTCCCTAATGGCGATCTGTCGCTTCCCAGCGCTCTAGGACCACTGCCGGGTGTCATTGAGCGCACGAACAACACGATCATCGGCCACGGCTGGCTCGACTATCTTTTGTTCTTGAATGGCTCCCTTGCGACGATTCAGAACATGACCTGGAACGGCGCGCAAGGCTTTCAGAAGTCTCCTGTGGAACCGCTGTACGTGCCTTACCATGCCGGTCTGGCGGAGTTACCCAACGGCAACGTGCCCGAGCCGTTTATCTGGGACGCCGGGGCCGGATACTTAGGAACGGCACACACGGAGCGTGGATTGACCTTTAGCACCGTCTATCTGGCGGGCCATGGCAAGTATCCCCTTCTTTCCCATGTTTAACCTTCTACATGCTAACAACAATATAGAAATTCCTCAATATACCCCCGGGGCGGCGTATCGGCAGTTGGAATTCTTGCTCGGCCGCATTGACAGTCTACAGGATCAGACCGGGTATACGGCGTAATATAAGTAGGTTACGTATCATCGATGTCGATGTCGCAAGTCGGTAGCACGTTTGTCCCTTGTTATGGCCATCGAAAAGGGGATCGCGTCATTATAGACAAGAAACGCCCGGTCACTTTGGCAGCATTCTAAGAGCAAAGGGGCGAGTGGGCCATCCTCGGCTAATTATTTCGCAAATTCTAAATGAATAACAACTGAATATATAGCCGCATTTACTTGACTACAAGCTAGGACAAGGGCTATGTCACTACCTCTATCTAAATTTTTAACTTTATCCGGATTAGCGTAGTGTAGCTTCTAATTTGCTATGATAGCCATATCAAGTGCCATTGCCTTTATCAGTTAAAAAAGAGGAAGTCTGCTTCTTTATCACATGTTGGTCCGACGCCGAACAATGAAAGTCAATGATATATTAGCTGCAACTTGGAGACCGTGCAAACATAGTAAACAAACCAACAGTCTCCTACCATTACCAAAGACGCCATCAGTCAAAAGAATAATGGCCAAACACATGAATCGGATGAAGTGACCGGAGTATGCAGCGTGCAAGGCTCTTGGGGGTGTGTGCACTCATGACAACTCAAATTGAGCTCCCACTCTACCCCCCACTTGCCCGTATTACGCAGGAACCAAATAACTCCAGAGAACATATCTGGTGATCTCAAAGTTCAGTCAGGGGATTAAACCCAATCTTGCTGGAAGGTCTGAGCCGCCCCCAGAACCATCGGTACTATTCTTGGGAGGCTAAATGTACCGCGAACATAGATACACCATCTTATGGACCTGCCGGTTCATCTGTAGGCGGTTATCGTCGAGCACTGCGCTGCCTCTTGATTCTATTATTCAAACTCTGGATTTCCAATGCGCTGGAAGCTACTAGTTGGGGACATGATTCCTGGAACAACGTACCATTTGCAGCTCTAGAAGACTCCTCTCCTATTGACGAAAAGGATAATGTGTACCATGAAAACCGAGGCCCACTGCTGCAGCACAATCAGCGCGTCCTACTTCCCTCATGTCACATGCATTGAGGCACAAAATGTAGCTTGTGCCTGTGTCGCCATTAAGAACAATGCTGAGCAGGTAACCGGCATCTTCAGCGGCATTCGTACCGTCCGGCACAAAGACAGCTTCGCCCGGAGTATGGTGGTTATGGCTCCAGATTAGGACCTTCTGCGTTTCCAGATCAACCTTGGCGATGCCATCAAAAAAGGATGACTGGAAAGATGGGATGCTTAGCTGTGAATGATATCTCATAGCCCATCAAGGAATCGAGTCGCTTACCTTTCCTCGGTTGACGACGTTGTACACATATCGTGCCGGCTTGCTGGCAACACAGTGGTTGATGGTGGGCAGGTCTCCAACCCCTTCGCCTTCAATTTTAAACAGTATGTCTGCTGGGGGTATATTTGTATCGTTGGTAGGTAACTCGACCTGGGAGTCCTTGGGCACGCTGGGCAGGCGATAACGGACCAAACTGGGACGCGATGCTTCACTGCCGAAGTATTTATCCACGTCACTACCGGCGGAAACCATCGATTCATAGTATCCTCGCCGGATCATCTCGTCGGTCGGATATTGAATGATATCACACATGACATCGACCGTTCCATCGCCGTTGTCGGTCTGCCATGCATTGATGGTATGGAAGCTGAAAAAGGCTGGACTCAAAAACGCGGCCACGACCCCTTTGTTTTGTTTTCGGTCCACGACATACCAACGCGTCTGAATGTTGGAGTCGAATCGCATAGCATCCACCATGTTTCTCTCCCACAGGATTTTCACGCCAGCTGCCGCAAAGATACAGGGCCAGATGCACAGAATCACATAGTCGGCGCTGAGAAAGAAGGAGTGGAGGTAAGCCGGTTTGACGGTTGGCCCGGAGATAGTGGCAAGGATATCCGTCTGACCAGTGGCAGCCGAGGTTCGGAAAACTCTGTAGGTTGCGTATCTACCCAGGTCGAGGTTGTAGTTGAACAAATCCCCAGTTGTAGGGTCGAGGGCGGCATGAGCACATGAAAGGGGACCTCGCAACTCGGGATGCAGAGCGTCCTGGTGAGTGACCCCTATTGGCTCCAGGCTATCCGGGTCGACCTGTTAAATTTAGAACGCCCGTTCCATCATCGGAATTTTGCGAATATGGTGGTTTTACATGTTTCAGTATGTTGGCATCTGTCATAGTGGTCAGACTGCGGAATTGCCGCACCCCTGTCAATGGACTGGAGCTGGTAGAATGAGGTGTTACCCCCGGAATCTAGCTTGTTAGAACCGGGCTGCGTGATCTTAAACGTGGCTGTAAGAGAGCCTTGGGTGGATAGAAGACGAGGTAGATCCCGAAGTTCCTAAACGTACATTTGCATGGACGGTGACCCCGGCGTTGACGAGCCCTGGGTCTTTAGTATTGAACGAGGGACGAAAGAAACTTTTGACCTTCTGGAAAATGCTCGCACATGGATCTCGCTTTTGGCCAAAGGTAATGCCCTCAAGAGTCCCCGACTTGCGTGCTTCTTCGACAAGTCTATCCACTTGCCGTCGCGAGCTATACAATACCCTGCAGGTGCCAGTAGGCTGCGTCACCAGCTGAAAGCGATGAAGATGAGTGAACCCATCAAACCAATGACTGAGCTGGTACTTGCTCCCTGCCACTTTATATGTCCCGGGCCCTACTCGGTAGAGTGTTCCCGCGACCTGCCAAGGGATCAAGCCGGTGACTGGTAATTCAACGGGCTCGCGACACTCGGCCGTGGCCTCAAACTGTAGAGAACGAAGGAGGTTCAGCTTTCAGACCGAATAGCATCACGGGTCGAACATACGCCTGCATCATTAGGCCAATCCATGCATGGAGACTGGTGATCATGGGTGGAGGCCATAGTGAACGTCGGGATAACGTATCCAACAAAGATTATTGGCGGAGACAAGGCAATCGTCGGGTCCGTTAGCACGAGAGCAGGAACGGTTGGCAAGCGACAGCCAAGGACCGTCTTATCTGACCTTGCCACGATTCCACAAGGATAGCTTGCTCAAAGCCCATGTGGTGGGAAGGTCGAGCTGACAGTGATGGGACAGAAAATGGCCGGAAACACAACCCTGCAAGGTAGCTCCGGAGGTGTTCCCATTTGCCTTACGCATCGGCCAATTTTGGAAATTAGTTCTGCCTTACCTTCTTCCGCCGGCGACTTTTATGCGGTGCTATTCGTTGTGCTGCTAGTTAGAGCGGTGCAAATCCTTCAGCCTAGATCGGATAGCTATTAGTTAGAATGCTCAGGGGCATAGATAGAGCAGATGGCCAGTTCGTTAGTGAACTCAACTCGGTCGAGTTCCGTTCCTGCAATGAGATTGTCGTTGAACGGAGAGGAAGCCAAATTCCCTTCACATCTCACAAACCGGATCTCCCACGGCGAGGTCACAGGAAACTGTCGCCAATGGAGGGCCGCAATTGCAGTCACTGCCGCGATTCTTTTCACCGGCAGTGGACTAATTCCCGTTTTATTGTATTTCCTTCTCAGATACGTCGCTCGGCTGGAGCTATGGATAGGTAGATAAGATGAAGCCCTTCCACCTGATTCATGGTTGGATGAGATCCTGAATGAATCGTTCCAGTTCACTGTTGTGGCTGACCGAACTAAATCCGCCATAGTCTTTGCGATCATAGCTTCTATCCTAGGCGCCGGGAGTGTGCTGGCGTTGGTGCGCCGGACACGGCGGCTTGTCCGGCCCGACTCGACATGTCGCCCATCAGGAACAGCGCGATATCAGGTGAGTACCGGTCTTCAGTTTTTTCCCCATAAATATTACAAATGGCTCCTGACAGGCAAAAATTACTGCAGCTCGACTACTTTCAATGGAACTTTCTGTTCGGCTTCGTCTACATCGCCACGCTGTTGGCTGTAGCCGTGGCCATTGCCCGCCCCCTCGAGAACGCTGCGGTCCTCCTGGTCAGTCTTCCTCTACCACTCTTGGCTTTTCAGATTAGCAGTCAATTGGTATTTGGATCAATACTGGTCTGGCTGCGCGCCAAATATCCGTTTCGTGTTTCGTCGATGGCAAAAGGCGCCTTGGTGCGACCCGGGGTGTACACAATTATTGAAGACGTGGTCGCGGTTGATGGAGGACACGGGGTACATTTCCGCCGGCTTCTGGATGCTCGCTATGGTTCCAGCAAAGTGCTCCAGCTCCTTCTACAATGGATGGGCTGGGCCTGGGGCCTGTCGGGGCTGGGTGTGTCCATCTTGCTCCTCGCCCTGATTGGAAGCCTGGCGAACAAGGAAATATCATACGTCCTCGGTGTGTCTCTCACCAATCACCCCTTCCTGAGAAAGGCCTGCGGTGTCGGGACCAGGACTCTAACTCGAGGTTCTAGGCTGGAGCGTACCATGGGTATGGGTGGCCGTTCTTACTCGGCTCACATGCTTCTTTGTGGAAAGGACCCCGACCTCCGAGGTCACAGTGATTGCTTAGCAAAGCACACTATATACCTCATTTCTGGGGGTGCGGGGGATCTCCCGGTGTTGTTCGTGAAGTCTAAAGAGCGTTGATTGGCTCTTTCTCGAGGGAGATAGTTCAAAATGTTGGAATATATGACAAAGGGGACCGTGAAATCGCTATGCATTCTTTTCGCGGTATGACTGTTATGCAGGTGCCAGGTGGCTTCGTTAGGTCAATCCACTGTAAGCGTTAAATCCATAAAGCGGTTAACCACCTACGACATGCCAAGAAGGTACCCATGAGTCCCTATACAAAACCCATCGAAGGATTGGGTAATGCCGATGTCTAAGCACCAAGGACCGCTCTGAGGCAGATCTCGCGCAATTTCTAGCTAAGCGTTGACTCTGGGCGGAAAGGCTTGACTAGGAGATGGATGCATGGCAAATACCTACCTACCTATCTATCTATCTAACGAGAGGGTTCTCCATACGGGTATTTCCGCCATGACAGCGCCCTGTGCGCCGTATGCGGGAGTAGTTGGGCGCCACATTTGACCCTGTACAGACCCTGCGCTGCGCTCCGATTGAAATGGCAGTGTGATTGGGCGACGATCAAGGCTCTAGTGTTCGATGTAACGCTGTGACTCACTAGGCCATAGGATTGTTACATCGTGCCCTTAGCTCTCATCATGAGCCTTCTCCAGTGAGCCTTGTCGAGTCCATACATGGTGCATACAGCAGGTACACTCGCGAATGCGCCAGCCCGATGTTGCGGGGTGCTTGGACAACAGCGAGGGGAGTCACTGCCCAATGCAAGCGACCAAGGACTCTGTTCCAAATACCAGCCCCTTCCCCGGTATAGTTCGCGAATTGCCCTGTCCACGCGGCACGAATCAAAGGCATGGATGCAAAAACGAAACATTTAAATCACGCAAGTGCATGCAATGCCCAGCCAATTGGCTCATGCATTGCCTTCAAACTCTCCGCAGTGTGCCCATCCTTTGGCGGTGGCTATCGCTCCGAAGTCCGATTTCCCTAGTGTTCGGCTGTGAGATCCGCGTCGTCCAGGAATTGATAGAGGGACAGTTGGATTATTTCCCGCCAGACTGGTTCTGGCGGGGGCAAATGCAAGAATCAAATTCCCCAACCCAAATAGCAGCAAAGATGTTGCCGGACACCCCGAGCTCCCCGCCGTTTGCGATCGCAGAACGCAGGACTTGGACCCTGGTCCTGCGGAGGAAGAAAAAGGTACCAGAGCGTTAAGCACACTGTCGTTTCGGAGAAGGTCTGTCTTACGGGAACTCTCCAAAGCAAGCCTTTATCCATTTCCATAACTCCTTCCTCTGAAGGATTCCATGATTTAATCAAAGTTGCTGGAATAACAAGGATGACCGACCTTAGCTCCGCTTCCGAGTCATCATCCTCCAACTTCATCTCGTCCAGCTCCTCCCGTCTGATTGAACCTCAGTTTCGTTTGGCCTGCGAGGAATGCCATGTCCGCAAGGTTCGCTGTGAGCCGTCGTTCACCGGGTCTGGGAGCAGCTGCGAAGCATGCCGGGCCAATAAGCGGCGCTGTCTCTTTTCCCTCCGGAGCAAGATCGGACGACCCCGTAAACAGGCGTCATCCACCAACACCAAGATCACGGGGCACAATACCATTGGTATGCCTGCTTCCAGTGAATATCCACCGAATATGGCGGACCTGCAGAGGCTGGCGCAGTCGGACGAGTTGCGAAAGGAGCTGAACGGTTTACAGTCGCCAAAAGACGGATCGCAGAGCCAGTCAAATGCCTGTCGGCGTGTCCCAGTGGAAACAATTCAATGGGGAAATACGGCATGGCACCCGATTCCAGAAAGCCTCACAATGGACACGGTTGGGGATGTATCTGCAGTGTTCAATCTCGAAGAAACCGCGGAACTTGGCGTTGAGAGTGAGCGCTTTGGGCAGTTGACGAGACATAATTCTGTTGGTGCTCAGATGGAACCCTTCTCATCAGATTTCGCACTCGTTACAGAGTCACTTCAGATGGACGCGTTCATGACGGAGAACTGGTCTGTCGCAGGCGGGGTCATTGAAAGCTCCGAGACCGACGGCGAGCAAGACTTTACCAACGCTCTCAAGCTCTATGGAGAACTGCACAATCGTTGCAAGGCTACATCTCTCAATATACTCGCTGAGGGTGACCAAGATGAGCTCTCTTCAGTTTTTCAGACTTTGGACGAGCTCAACCAAACAACTTCCGTGCTCCAACACGATCCATCTTCACAGCTGCGGCGAACCGAGCAATCCAAGTGGAGAATCATCCGGGTAGCGGTGATGGAGGCGGTTGAAATGTGTATCAGCGTCATTGGATTCAACTTTCGGCTCCACAAGAACCTTGGGACCGCAACCGTGGATGAGGGGCGATGTTCTGCAGAGGGATCCCCAACCAGCTCTAGGTCCGGCAATTTGGTGCGATGCAATGGTCTCACCCCTAAGAACGAGCACTGTCTTGAGGTTCAGCTGAGGGCCCTTGACCTCCTCATCCATCTGGACCACTCGCTCGTTCGATCAAGGCTTTTCTTGTCCAAGATGGATTGTTCTCACGGTAGTGATCATTACCACGACCCATCATCAATCTCGGGCAACAAGTCTCGCACACCCTGCAAATGTTGGGTCACATCCATACCGGAAAGTGGAACTGTTCGTGCCCAGATTTCAGAGTTATCCGACCGATTGCGAAGTCTTTGGGACTAGTCTGATAGAAGTTACTGGCGTGTTATACTTGGTTCCTTGGATTATATTTAGCAGCCGTCTGCATCAGATCAATGCCAAGTCCTTGCGCAGAGTTGTTGACTAAAATTAATTCTTTTTAATATTATTTTACTTTCCATAGCTAAATTGATATTATGTATATATTTGAGAAGGTCTATGTATTGTGGGTTATAAAACCCAAAATACAAGGTTTCATTTTAAGAATATTTTCTGGTTTTCTTTTTTCTTTTTTCTTTTTTAGCTATAGGTATAGAAGTATATTAAAATAGATGTTGATTCCACAAATCCAAGTCTTCTTTATTCCTCTCTCTATTCATCTGCCTTATCACCCACGAGACTGTTTCACCAATCGTTCTGCAGAATGGGCTGTGTTAGGTTCCATATTTGGCTTTTTCTTGGCCGTAACACTATAAGTATATCAAGCAGCGAAGCTGGGCAAAGGAGGAATGGCCTCTACATCATCAGCATACTTCACAGTAGATACCACCGAACGGAATATCCGCTTCGGCCTCTTTAATCTAAATAGCCGATTGGATCCTTTGTGGCTTCGTGGTTCATCAGCGGCTGCATGCCTCTACTACTTTTGATTGGTATGACTTCCAAGAAAGCATGTAGAATGGTTCTATCTAAGTCTATATTTTCAAGAAGATTGTCTCTTCGAACCGGTCTTGCATTGTCAACGAGAGGTACTCGGAAAAGCCCAGGATGAAAATTCTCTGTCTGCATGCTTGGTGAGCCTATCATCTCTGCTACGTTTTCTTATGTACATTCTGTGCCTGCGACATCGGCTTACGATGCATCGTACTTGACAGGGGAACTTCTGCGGTGATATTTGAGAAGCAGATATCAAATATCTGCAGTCTGATCGGCGAGACGCACAATTATGTCTTTGTTGATGGTCCTCTGAGCAGTGGACCAGCAAAAGGTATGTATCTGTTGAGGGATGAAGAGAGAGAGCCCAACACTAGGAAAGACAGAATGTGAACAGGGAAATATATAATCCCACTGATGGTCATGAATAGGACTGCCGTCTATCGAAGAAGGACCATTCTACAGTTGGTACGAGGGTCTATCCTGTGGCGAAGTCAAGACAGCGAGCGACCTTATATGGGATATCATCGACGAAGAAGGTCCTTTTGATGGAGTGATTGGCTTCAGCCAGGGTGCTTCGCTGGCTCTGTCCATCCTATACCACCACGAGATCAATCGACCCCACAAACCGGCACCGTTTCGCTTTGCAGTCTTTCTTTGCTCTGTGCTTTCGATATCCCCTGATCCAAAGTTCAACGCGGATATTATCGACAAGTACAGTCGATACTACAGGTCATCTGACGAGCCAGGGATTGTGGCTAACATGGCAAATAACAGCGAAGATGATGATGAAGTGGAAGAAGAGAAGAACAACAAGATGGTAAAGGTTCCTAAACGCCGCGTTGTGCTGCTATTACCGGGCCAGAAAAGAGCATTGGCAAACGATGTGGTTGGCCTCGTTCGTCAACTGTCTGAGAACACAGCCGGCCACGATGGGACAGTCCAGAGACTATGGAAGCAGAGGGGAGGTGATGAAGGCTTCCCGCGGATCTACCATCCTCTAGTGAACAAGCAGCGCATCTCTATCCCCACCGTGCACGTCATCGGTCGATCAGATCCCCTGCGGCCGCAGAGTGAATTGCAAGCTCGCCTGTGCAACAAAAGCCTGGCTCGAATAGTGGAGACTTCCGGGGGCCACCGAGTGCCTCGGACTTCGAGCGACCTGCAGTCAGTGGCATTTGCAATCGAGTGGGCCATCCGAATGGCTCAGCTGCATTAAACCCCAGAGTAATGAGGGAAGATGGATCTAGCATTTTGCCCCTGCCTTTCTTTAGAAGAGCAATAATATATCATCTGAGTATCATTAGTACCATCTACACTTCCAATAGCGTAGTCAGCCCATGCTGATGTTTGACCCGTTGCAGATTGTGAGCTTTAACTCTTCCGACGGCGCCTTTGTGAGCTGCAGTACTTGTATTTTCTTTTGGTTTATGCATAGCCGTCTGACCATTTGCAGCATGGATTCTCGTAGTAGGAACGGTGTCAGCTCATAGGCCCATTAGTTCAGCTGAGGACCGTGACGATGCTCATCTCGAGGCCTATCACTGCCTTAGTCACACTCGTGTTATCGGCGGCCCGAACACAGGGGAGGCGGCAAGATCAATGACGGTCTTGTTGAGCGCATCTGACAAAGCTATTTCATCCTGCTGGACACTCACGAAACCATACTGATATGTATGGCTTGGTCTAAATTTGATAAATCTGGCGGACAGGCAGAGCAATCAGCGAGGAGAAATCGCGGTGGCGGCAGTCCGCGTCCGGGGTGTGAAAAGTGGCCGAGACCTCGAAAATTGGCCTATTGGCTCTTTGTCCATCAATTGTCCTTTAGCGTAGGCACTACTCATAGGCAATCCCCGCACTTAATCAACCTACGCGGGAGACCATGTCAATAGCTGTGCTGGCTCAGCTGGACAGGGTGTCACATTCATCGGCTCAGTCAGTCTATTGTCTGCCCACGACTGTAGGCAGCCATATATGTCCCAAGTATAAGCCATACATGGCCGGAAAGCGCTTTGCGAACAGACACCTTCCATATCCTGCCTCATTGCGCATCACCACCAGCGATCAAAATCATCAAAGAGATGCGAAAGTCCCAGCATACCATGGAGAAGAGCAACGAGGCTGACAATGGCTCTTCAAGAGACTTTGAAGCGACGAGACCAGTCATCGCAACCTGGCGGCTGGCCATAATCCTTCTCTGGTAAGGCCCTACAAATCTGCGATATTACGGGTTGGAGATGGATCGTGCACGAGAATGCTGACCATAAGACACCACTAGCATCGCCATCGGTCTGTTCTTGTCATTGATGGATACCACCATAGTCTCGACGATGCTATATACCATCTCGGATGAGTTTGGCGGGTTTCGAATGTCCTCGTGGATTGTGCTTTCCTACACATTGTCCTATGTTGGTAAGCATATTTATGCTACTTTGGATCAGGAATGGCAAACAGGCTTAATGTTTCCTTGTCCAGGCTGCGCCATATTCATAGCCCGGGTGTCAGATGTGATCGGCAGGAGAATCGCCCTCTTAATCTGCTTTCTCATCTTCCTTGCCGCGTCCATGGCGTGTGCAGCTTCCAAGAATCTCAACCAACTGATCGGCTTCCGAGCCGCCCAAGGGGTTGGTGGTTCCGGGTTGTATGCCATGGCGATGATAATTTATCCAGAAATCAGTCCACCAGCACTACTACCGATCATCTCCTCGATTGTCGGGGTCATTGTGGCCCTGGCAGGTATCAGTGGACCGCTCATAGGTGGGCTTCTAACCACTTATACCTCCTGGAGATGGGCATTCTGGATCAAGTGAGCTGCCTCTGTCCCCCAGCTAACGAGAATCAGTGACTGATCGTCGAACCCTAGTGGTCCCTGTGCCTTTGTCCCGGCCGTGGCCCTATTCCTTGTCTGGCCGAGCGATTTCCACACCACGAAGAATGCCCGTTTCAAGCAACTCGACTATCCTGGTACTCTGCTGATCATGCTCGGCAGCGTATTGTTCGTGTTCATTCTCAACCAGGCGGCTATCCGCGTCTACGCGTGGAAGAGTGCTCCCGTCATCCTGATACTTGTCGTTTCTGTACTTGCTTGGATAGCACTGGTCGGCTGGGAGTGGATCGTGTCGCGGCATCCCAAGCTCCGGCACCTTCGCCCTCAACTGCCCTTCCGACTTCTGGCGGATAGAATTATGTTGGCGGGATTTCTGTAGGTTGGCAGTAGCGTACCCGATGACCCCAATCAGTTACACTAACCGCTTGTACAAACAGAAGCACCATGCTAACCGGGTTCGTCATGCTGCTCGTCATTGTTAACATCCCACTCCGCGCACAGCTCGTCAACCTAAAAGATGCGATCGGGTCCGGGGTTCTCCTTCTGCCTCTAATGGGAAGCACGGCCGTGGGCTCGGCACTGGGGGGCGCCGCCTCTGCCAAAGAGAACAACACCTTCTGGACATTGAACCTGGCGAGCATTTTCATGCTGATCGGCAGCGCCCTACTGTCCACGCTTCCTGACTCTGTGGACCCCGTCCCGCAGCAATACATATTCGAGGCAATCCTCGGTTTTGGGCTGGGAATGAGTCTCTCCACAATGACCTTCCTGACGTCCATGCAGGTGGAATTTGAAGACCACGGTGAGTAGCTTACGCATTAGTTACGGTTGCTTACGCGCCACTTGGACTGACGGGGGCCACACAGCCGTGGCACAAGGAGTCGTCGCGCAGCTGCGGATCTTCGGTGGCAGCGTCGGCATCGCGGCCAGTTTCATCATCTTCAACCACAAGATCCAGCAGACACTCGCCGGCGCGCTGACTCAAGCACAGCTGGATGACTTCTATCGTTCGCCAACAGCCATCTTCAGCTTCACCGTAAATCAGCAATTGCTTGTTCGGCAGATCTATGTCAACGTGTTCAACATCGACCTGCGAGTCTGTGCTGGAATCTCGGCTGCGTGCCTGGTTGCCACGCTGTTCACCTTCCAACGTCGGCCGCAGTCCATCAAGGAACGGTTTGCGGACTTGGAAGAGGCCTATGCACGCACTGAGGCTGCAACGGCAGCGGCTGTAGATGAGAGATAAAAGACAGGTCTTGGTAATGGAACGAAATGCCTGGCTACGAGAGCGATGCTTAAGACTTGTTTGGGCTCCAGTGGAAGGGAAATGGCTCCTCAGCACACTTTTATTTTTATTTATCCTACGAAAGCGTCTTATCAACGGACATATATAGAAATGGATTATCCTCTTGCAACGGGCTCTTCGCTCATGTAGCGATTTGACTAAATCGTTTATATATCCAGGGTTCTCAGACAATTAAGACAGACGGCGTAAGTACCGTCTTTTCAGAAGAAGAGAGACTTTCCTCGAATCTATCTGCACAGCTAAAACAATTATTCATGAGCACAACATTCACATCTCGGATCTGTCTTCGAAGGCGGTCTTGCAATCATCAAGACCATCTTGCACTAGATGACAGTTCACTGTTTACTAAGGCGAGCAGCTGTCTAGTCTGCGGTTCTGCTCCTGGCCTGACTCATAATATCTTCCTTCTAGACTAGTATCAAGCCCGACACGGGGCATTAATAACGGCCAGTTTCACATTGAGCTCCTCGTGGGTAGATAAAGCTAGTGCTTATTATTGCCCCTAAACAAGACGCGCCAAGCTCAAACGCCCGGACTGTCGGCTCGGCGTCTTTTCAGAAGAATAAGTCTCCGTCATCGCCTTCCCGTAGACGCTGAGCACTAGAACGTTGTTGATACATCACTCATGAGAAACCTCCGCCGGAGCCGATCACGGCGCTTTAGTCCAGAAAGAAGTGTTAGTGCCTAAACTCCAATATCCGGCATCCCGCACCACTTCTCTATCGTACCTACTGAGAGCGAAGATCAGTCTGGTCAAGACGCTTGTCGGGGAGGCCGTAGTCTATGACCCGTGGGTTTGGCAATGGGAAGGTCAATCTTCAAACACCCCGATGTCCCAGGAAGGCTTAAATGTTCACTTGATGATGTGGGAAGTGATAGCGCTCTGAGAAGAGAGGATAGACCACTGTTCAGCCGTCCTTTTCTTGACTTCCATATACTTTGAGAATTGTTCGATCTGGGGAGTGTTACAAGGGACTTCGTTTAGGCTCGGCGATCCTCAGATGACAACGATGAGCGACAATCTGGAGCCCCTTGCAATTGTTGGCATGAGTTGTCGCTTCCCTGGCGAGGCGAACTCGGCCAGTGGCTTTTGGGATCTTCTTAGCACTGGGAGATCGGCTAAATCTCGCATTCCAGCGGATCGCTTTAACATTGATGCGCACTATCATCCATCGGCCGATCGGAATGGATCTGTAAGCGTCTCCGATATTTGGTGGCGATTACGACGCTGACAGTCTCTACAGATCGTCACTAAGGAAGGGCACTTCCTGAAAGAGGACATTGCCGCCTTTGATGCTCCCTTCTTCTCAATGACAGCGGGGGAGGCAGAGGGCATGGACCCTCAGCATCGGATTCTTCTCGAGGTCACGTACGAGGCATTTGAGAATGGTGGGTTGCACCGAAGCCTAGACAAAGGACGCCGGGCACGCTGACAACATTCAGCCGGGATACCGATCAAATTCGTGGCCGGCAGTCAAACTGCAGTGTGAGTGAACAGAACGATGGCCATATACGGAAAGCTTACTGGTCGTAGCGTGGTTGGCTGCTTTACCAGAGACTATGAGATGACTTCCGGAGCCGAAATCCACACCATGTCCCCGTACGCGTCAACTGGTTGTGGTGCCTCCATGCTGGCAAACCGACTATCGTGGTTCTATGATTTGCAAGGCCCGTCTCTGATGGTTGACACCGCATGCTCATCGAGTTTGGTGGGACTTCATCTGGCTTGCCAGGAATTGCGGACCGGAAAAAGTAGAATGGTATCAAGCCTCCTGGCCCCTAGCGGCAGTGCTACTGTGCTACCTATCCCTATCATACGCTTACGCTTCGATTTCAGACCTACGATACTAATTGCGTCTATGTAGGCAGTGGTGGCTGGAACAAACCTTATCATACAACCAGAACTGTGGCGTGGATTATCCGCATTACGATTTCTCAGCCCCGATGGACAGTGTCACAGCTTCGACAGCCGAGCCAATGGATACGGTCGGGGCGAAGGCATGGGAGTTATAATCCTCAAGTCCTTGGCAGATGCATTGCGAGACAACGATGTCATTCGCGCGGTTATTAGAGTAGGTCATATTCGCCCCTTTCATGAGGTCCGTTGTCGAATAACCTGTGGTTAGGGTACCGGCATCAACCAAGATGGTAGAACCTCCGGTATCACTGTACCCAGCGCTGAAGCACAGATTAATCTGATAAAGTCAACATATGAGGCGGCCGGGCTTGACTTTTCCAAGACAACCTACTTTGAGGCCCACGGAACTGGTACCCCAGTCGGTGACCCTTTGGAACTATGCGCCATAGGACGGACATTTGGCTTGGCGAAGGGGGAACATGACTACCCACTTCTGGTAGGATCCGTCAAGAGCAACATTGGTCACCTAGAAGGAGCGTCAGGCATCGCAGGAGTCATCAAGACGGTCCTGGCCTTGGAGCAGGGCATGATACCCGCTGTACATGGCTTCGAAACCCCAAATCCCCGTCTACGGTTGGAAGAATGGAATATAAAGATCCCCATGGAGCTCACACAGTGGCCCACTGTCGGCCTGCGTCGTGCTAGTGTCAACTCGTTTGGATATGGTGGGACCAATGCACACCTGATTCTCGATGATGCGCTCCACTACCTCGATGGTCAGTTGTCCCCTGCTCCGCTATCGGTCTACAAGGGAGCTGAGCAACTGACAAAATGAGAACAGACAGACATCTGACAGGAAACCACAACACTCAGAGGATAACCGTTACTCCGCTCTCCGAGGGTCCTGATTCGGGCACCTCGATTGGCGACAAAGATTTCCTGCTTGACAAGATTGGTGGCACTTCAAAGCAGAGGCTGTATGTCTTCTCGGCACCCGAGCAGAATGGATTGTCGCGTCTGGCCCAGAAGTACATGAACTTTCTCCGAAACAGTCTTAGCCCCGAAAACAACGGGTTGGCATATGTGAACGCGACGCATGTCGCTGCACTGGCATATACTCTGTCAGAAAGAAGGTCAGTTTTCGACTGGAGGAGCTTCGCCGTCGCAGAGTCAATGGAAGGTCTTTTAGCATCGCTGCAAAGATCCCTCCCTAAGTTGCCTCGTGCTGCCAAGTCACCTTCCTGCGCCTTTGTTTTCACCGGCCAAGGAGCGCAGTGGTATGCGATGGGTAGAGAGCTCCAGGAGTACGACATCTTCAAACAAAGCATAATAGCCGCGGACAAATACCTTATCTCACTGGGATGCCCCTGGTCGGCCCTCGAGGAGCTCAACCGCCCGGAAGATCAAAGCTGCATCAATGAACCTCAGATATCCCAGCCATTGTGTACTGTCCTACAGATTGCACTAGTAGATCTTCTTTATCACTGGGGATTGCGCCCAAAGGCAGTTGTCGGTCATTCGAGCGGCGAGATTGGTAGGTTCCCTTCCATTCTACCATTGAATACTCTTTGCATACAAGCCTGCTAACAAGGCGGTAAGCCGCCGCGTACGCCGCCGGTGCTATTGGTACACAGCACGCTTGGAAGATTGCCTACTTCCGAGGAGTACACACAGCCGCAATCGCGTCTCTGTTGCCGAGCCGCAAGGGCTCGATGATGGCCGCGAGCATAACACCGACCTCGGCACAGAAGTACATCAACCGTCTCACACAAGGAGAAGCAGTAGTTGCTTGCATCAATAGTCCTCAGAGCGTAACAATATCAGGGGACCTGCCCGCGGTGACAGAACTCGAGACTATGCTGAAGGCCGACGATGTCTGGTGTCGGAAACTCAAAGTTCAAGCAGCATATCACTCCCCTCATATGAAAGTGATCGCCCAGAGGTATCTGGCATCGATCCAAGAAGTGGTTCCCACTGGATCCTCAACAATCACCTTTATCTCTTCTGTCACCGGGGCGGAGATCTCCCATGGTGAGCTGAGCGCGGAATATTGGGTCAACAATCTTCTGATGCCGGTAAGGTTCAGCGAGGCAGCTACAGCTTTACTCAACCATTGCGCAACGAAGAGTCGTCGCAAGGCTACAACCAATGTCAACGCCCTCATTGAGCTGGGTCCCCACTCTGCCTTGCAGGGACCAATTAGGGATATTCTGGCTGCCGCCTCTGCATCATACCTCAAGTCTGTCAGCTACGCATCTATTCTCCGCCGAGGCGCCGATGCAAAGGAGACTGCATTGTGCGCAGCTGGACGACTTTGGAGCTTGGGCTTCGAGCTGGACCTAGCGGTTGTGAATAACATTTCCGGAACTCCAGGCAGCTCCAAAGCCTTGGTAAACCTGCCCAGGTATCCGTTTAATCACACACGACGATACTGGCACGAGCCAAGGTTGAATATATGGAGGCGTACTCGTACTCAACCAAGAACTGACCTGCTTGGAGTTCCAAGTGATGATTACAACTCCATCGCTCCTCGTTGGAAAAACTTTCTCAAGCCAGTCGAGATCCCGTGGCTCATGGACCACCGCATCCAGGGAATGCTGGTTCTTCCGGGAGCAGCCATGTTGACGATGGTTATGGAGGCTTGCCAGCAGATCGCAAACCAATCTGAGACCGTCCATGGCTATCAGCCCCGGGATGTCACTTTTCACCGACCACTGCTTTTCACCTCACCTGCTGCAGTTATTGAGACGTTGATGCAGCTCAGGCCTCATAAAATGGGTACCAAGGCCAACACGGCCCACTGGACTCAATTCTCACTACTGTCCATCAGTTCTGACGGGGCTGCTATCGAGCACTGCTCTGGGCTTGTGAAGCTTATCTATGCCCCGAAGCCAAATGAGATCGATGGATCAGCGGAACCAACCCGCGAGTGGGAACTACGAGGGCAGGAGTATCTGTCTATCCAAGAACGGCCGACCAAAGAGCTCCATGTGGGGCGACTTTACGATAAGTTGAACCGGCTGGGCCTTCAGTTAGGGCCTCTCTTCCAGAACCTTACTCGGATAAATGCCGGCGATGGTTTCGGCTATGGGGAACTCCAGATTCCTGACTCGGTGGCAAGGATGCCGGAGAGCTTTGAGTATCCGACTCCGATACACCCTGCTGTGCTTGATGGTGTGTTCCAGATGATGATCTCCTGTGGGACGGTGAAGGACTATTCTTCCGCCATGGCTCCGAGTTTCATTGAGTCATTATATGTCTCGGCTTCTCTCTCCAGTGATGCCGGTTCTCTACTGCGTGGTTTCAGTACACTTGGGCCTAAACTGCTCCTCCAGCAAAGTGGTACTGTGGTCATGTCCGACGATATATGGAGTGAGCCCAAGGTACTGTTGGAAGGATTCGTTTGCACGGCACTTTCTTCACGTCTCAACAGAGCTCAGCGCAATCTTTGTACGCAGTTGATGTGGAAGAAAGATGTGGAATGCTCGCATTCAACAGTGCGTACGCTTCTGATCAGGCAGTGCTTCTCCCTTGACCCGGCCATTGCTGGACGCGCTTCTCTCTGCGACCAAGCTGTGTCTGAATACATAAAGAAGTCACTGACCATGCTTTCCACTGAGGTGGATACAGAAAAGGATGGCGTGCTGCAACAATACCTCAACTGGATGCGCAGACTTTCCAGCCAATCCTCTAGTCACGCAAGCACGTGTGTTCTCAATGATGAACCTCCACCCATGCTGAAGGCGATTGAGGCGGTGGGAAGCCAACTGGAGGAGATCATAAACCTACAAACTGACAGTCATGCTCTAACAAAGAGTTTGGTCTCAGAGTTTACGGAGGAATGCCTGGGGCAATCATTCATCAACTATGTCGTGGCTGAACTGCTTGATCACGCAGGATTCGTGAACCCCAACATGGAAATCCTGGAGATCGGCAACGGGTCAATTTCCTGTGCAGCGTCCGTCCTCAATCGATTGAGCGACAAGACATCGGGATCAGCTCGCCTCAAAAGGTACACATTCACAAACCGGTCGCAGGATTTGCTTGATTCAGCCCAGGATTGCTTGACCGATCGGCAAATGGTGAATTTCAGGCTTCTGAATATCGGTGAGGATCTGACAATGCAAGGTTTCGAGTCCGAGAAGTTCGACTACATTGTTTTTAACGATTTCTTACCGACTGCAGGGGACCTCGAGCCGGGACTGTGCAACCTGAGGAAAATGTTGAAGGACAGTGGAAAATTGCTCCTCGGCGCGATAACAAAAGCTATCCCAAATGACCGGGGGAATTGCAGTGCGATTCCGTTAGGGTCAACATGAGCAACTAATCAGAAGACAGTGGTTGGTATCCACAGTGAGTGCAATTCCTATTACTTTTGTGATTGCAAAGTATCTCTCAAAAATACATTAAATCATCTAAAATATATATATATTATTATTATATTAAATATCTGAAAAAGTTTTTTTAATTGACTTTATAACTATTTTTATTGATTTTATATTAAATTTTAAAATGAATAAATTAGATTAAAATTTTTTGTTAGGATTCTTGATCGAGAAAACCAAATATCTATTAATTTATATTTATATTTCTATTTAGCTGGATTTCTAAACTTCATTTAGCTTAAAATATTTATCCTTTTCTTTTTTATATTATTTTACTCCAAACTACCGCATTAATACATCATAGTAATCAAAATATTTCACTATTAAGTTATTGGATCAGTAATGCTTCTTATCTATAAGTACTACAAATATAGCATTTATGTAAAAGAAATTAATTACTATTTTAATTATAAGCACTAGATGAAGCCTACTACTATTTATTCTATTACTAAAGAACTATAAAGATAGAATCTTAATACTTACAATACAATTCTTAATAGTATTCTCTCATTATTAAATATATTATTATCAATTATTCTACAATATTACAACAGTCTACTATACAAATATAATCCGGAAAACTATCTCTTTACTATCCGAATATAGAAGGGTTTAAAATAGCATTTTTAATTAAAATATCAGTGATTATCCGACTTCTTATTGAAAATCTAATAAGTAACTACTAAAGCGGAGTTCTAACAATTCTATTAAATTATAACTTATTAATAAATCTTTTTTATATAATTAAGATTCTAGCTAATTCCTATTTTCTTTTTTAATAATCTAATTCTTTCACCAGAATCTATAAAAGTTAGTAATACTATTCTTAATAATGTGCTTGCTTAATAACGTACATCCAAAGAATGCCTTTTTGATTATATAATTTGATCAGAATTAATCTATAATATAAATCTCTAATTACAGATAATAAAATAGCCAGTATACTTAAATAGAATCTTTAATTATAATCTGCTAATAAATATCCAGATATCTGACCTCAAAATCAGCAATTCTATAGAAAAAGTAATTACTATTTTATAAAAAACAGTTCTATCACTTATTCAGAAAAGCTAACAAATAGTATAGTATTATAGTTCTGCGATTCAAATAGAAGCCATCTAAATAGAGACCAGGCAGCTCCTGTTTCGCCCGCTAGTTATATATATAGATATAGAAACTATTAAATGTTATATGATTCTCTGATAGTAAATGCTAGCTTTTATTGCGCGTATCTAAATTAACTATAACTAGAAGAGTCCTCTATATTATCTGACCGATTGATAGTAAAAATAATAGAATATTTTATAAGATAGGATCTGATATAATATTAATTCTGATTTTATTAGTACTGACGAGAATAGAGTAGATTTTAATAATAAATTAGATAAGATATTGTAGATCTTAACTTCCCGTAAAAAGATATATCTCAAATTCTATATTAAACTTATAAATCAGCAATATTGCTTTCACAAATATAAAAGCATTCTAATATATATTATAGTTGTTATTGTCTGCTGCAAAAAAAACTAGAGTAATACAGAAAATTATTTACTAATTCTATCTTATGTGAACAAAGTCGCCCGGTTCTTAGTTATATAAAAAGCGCTTCTTTTTAATTCTAAGGCTTTAGCTATTATTAATATATAGTATAATTATATATTAGCCGTCTTATGGCCTTTACTAAGCGCCAATAATGAGTTAAATAATATTAATAAAGGCTATAATAATAGCAGTATTTCTAGCTTACTAGAAAATATATCAAATTCTAATAAGCTGAAAATAGACTTTCTATTAGCAGGTTTCTATAAACCTAATCTAACTTTATTAGTCCTATAATCTAATCTTAACAGTAGTCTGTCTATTGTTCTGCGATAGACTGTCTATAGCAAGATCTATGTTTAGAAATCTAATTAAAAGTAATGCAATTTTTAAGATTTGTTAAAATATATAATCTATAGCTTTATAATATATAGCACACACAGCCTAATCAAGACTATTCTAAATTAGCATATCTATAATATAAAGATACACTATAACTATTTTACTTTCAATCATGTATTTTAGATTAGAGAAGATTAGCTGCTCTATTATAATATCTAGTTTATTATAGCTAAGTTCTAAAAGTATATTTATAGTATTATTTTTAGTATCCGGAATCAACTTCTGCAATTACTTCTACTATATAATTAGATAGATATATCTGTTATTTTCTGAAAGCAAATATATAATAATTCTATCTAGGCTAAGGCTGGATAGAACTTTCTTTAGAATATATGTATCTCTTGATTAGTTAAAGGTATTATCTAGATCGTAGAACGGATATGTAGTAAGTCTAAATTTAAATGTTAATTTATATAATATTATTAGCTTTATTATAAATATATCTATTAGTATCTCTAACTTTGCGTCTAATTTAAGAAGAAACTAGTAATATTAATATATATTAATATTAATTAGTCCTCCTGCGGCACAAAGCTTCTGAGTATATAGCATGTTAATACTGACTTAAATATATACTAAAATATTTTTATTAAAGATAATTTAGTAGTTATAGCTACTATATATTACAAGGGCTTTTACATAATTAATAATATTAAACTAATTTATTGCTATCTGCCGCGCGAGATAGATATATTGTTAATATATTATCTTTAACTTATCTATTCTTTTATAAAGTAACTGATTATATAGCAGATCCGGAAAGAAGTGGGCTATCTATCTAATTTCTATCGCGAATCCTATCTTTAGAAGCTAGATATTAAAAGTAATTATTTATAGATCTTAAAGCGCTTCTAGGATATATTAAAATAGAAGACACGTATCTATCTTAGAAAATCTATTATAATTACTTTGTATTAAGATATTATAATTACTATCTTTTAGCGCTATATACGTAATAATATCTAGTTTCCTAGCAGTTAAGCAGATAATATTATAAAGAATAATAATAATATTAATAAAAATAAAGAATCTATTAAATATATTAGTTTAGATTTGATTTATAATCTTTAAGCTAGTTATAGCTCTTATATTATTAGTATAATCTATAATTATAATATTCTTAAATAGCCTAATACTACTGAATAACAGTAATAATTATTCTAAGATTTAAGTATTGTCTGGCATTATTTACTTGCATTTAATTCTAGTACCGTACTAGAAAAACATAAATATCTGATCTAGCAAGCTATTACTGCTAAACAATATCTAAACTATCTAAAGTAATTAAGCTAGATTAATCTAGATCTGGCTCTGTAACAGCTAATGGAACCTAAGATCTAGTTCTATAGTATTTAGGCTCCCGTCCTTCATACGATCTAGCAGGATATCAGCCCACTAATTACTATCATATTAACTAATGCTAATAAAAGTCTTCTTTTTATGCTGTCAGCATTTATAGAGCCTATCGGACTTATAATTATTATTATATCTCTAATAGCTCTATATATAGATCTAATATAGCAATATCGAATGTTAGATATAATCTGCATTAAATAGAACTGCAATTATCTAGAAAATATTGTATTAGTTATTATTATTATATCTAAGACAACTATAACTATAGACTTTTACAATAATTTAAATAGATAATAATAGACTGAGCGTCTTAACCGCATTATTGTTGATAAATACTATATTATTATCTAATATTATCTTTATTATTTTAATATATAATAGAATAAGAATATCTTTTAATTAGCTATATCTAAGTTAAACAGGTTTCTTAAGAATGGGATTTAGACAATCTTTTTAATAGCTATTCTATCTCTATTTATAGAAGATTTACTTATTTAAACTATTAGACAAGATTATATAAATATCATATTATTTCGCGATTATATCTTATAAAATAATATTCAATACTCTATAATCTGTTCTGATATCTTATCTACTATTATCTACTTTTTATTTTAGTGATTCCAATCCAGACCTATATTTAATACTATCTAGTACTAACTATAGAAATATTGCGGTTAAAAGATCAATCTATATACTTTTATCAAGCAATAGATTAATGCCTTAATCGCTATCTTCTAATGTAAACAGTTTTATAGTAACATATCTAATCAATATGCTATTATCAATCAATTCTATAATAGCAAAACATCAGTTATTGCTATTATTAGCGGACTAAATATAGAGATTAATATTCTTAATATTTATCTAATAATATATATTAATCTTTCACATATCTTAATAAATTATATATAAAAAAGTGAATAAGCCGGCCGAGATCTATTTTCTTATAAAGCTATAATTATTCTTCTTTCTTAATAGTAGTATATCCCGCGATAGATTAATAATGTAATATCCGCAAAGATCTAGCAGATATAAAAGTATCTTTAGCTAAAATATCGCTGTATTTACTTAAAAATCTGTCTTAATAGAATCATTAATAGATCATATTACTAGCTATACAGCTAATCTACTGCGGTCAAGCAGCTATATAATATTTATATATCTCTAGATATTAATCCTATCTCTCTATCCTTATCTGATTTATTTAGCCCAGTATCCTATTACAGTTCAATATCCAGCATCCCTTAATCTACCCGCAATAACTTATTATCAGTTCTAGAACAGTTATTAATATCCGAGATATTATCTAGTTCTCCAAGTAAAGATCTATATAACTTAATTATAGATAAACGGCTAAAAATTATATTAATAATCCAATTTAATCAATTATAGTTAGAGAGCACTAAATCTAATACTAATAGTAAAGTATTATATATATTATCTATCTTAGTATATACTATACTGCAATTAGACATTAATAAATCTCTAGTTAGCCAGTATCTAATATTTAATCTTTAATCTGTAATCCCTATTAAGTTAAACTGCGCAATAGCTATCTTATAGTAAACAGTGCACCATTTCTTACAAATATATATTAAGTAAATAGCCTATAATATTTAGAAAAAAGACCTCCTAGTTAAGGCTTTACGCTAATAACGTAAGTGTTTTACCTATATTCTATAAAAACGCAATAGAAGTACATATAATCTATATAACTGCTATTTGTCAAGGTGCGGGCTGGCAGGGTGGTAAAGTTGGTGATCGACGGGCAAGCAGGCAGGCAGGTTCCAAATATCGGGCACTCGATTGCTACAGGGTCAAGCTATATATAGGCTGATAGACAAGACGTAGCTCGGGGAGCTACAACAGGATCTCGAGGTAGCGGAGAGATAGGAGATGATACGGTCATGTGATCGCACTAGTGGGTGCAGTAGTCATCCTTAGGTTTGCACCGTGACACCGCACCCTGACACTAGCTAAGTTCATATTAAACAGCACACACTCAGACACTATTAAGACTATTCTATTTTTTATAAATTACAGTTTCTATTCTTATATAAGCTTTAAACCAATACTTATAGAAGACTATTATATACAGAATTAATCTACTATTTAAGATACTAAATAATTTATTATTAGAATATAAGCTATTACTAAATTTACTTACGTGAAAATGGTAATCGCTTAAGCCTAATATACTAAATAGATAGATCAGAAATACTGTTTTACTAAAAAGTTTAAAGAAAATTAACTAGTATAGTTAAATATCTAATATATTAAAATTTTACGTTTTAGTAAGAAACTTAACTAGAATATATTAGATCTATACTAAATTAAAAAAGTAATTAATCTATATATTTACTATCTAAAGCTATTATCTAATATAAAGATCTATTTTATATTTAATATTAGTTTATTTATATCTGCTAGCTAGAATCCTCTATTAGGCTAAATCTAATCTTCTTTATTATATATAAAAGTTAAAGAATTTAAAAAATAAAAAATAGAAGATATTTTTAACTTTTTTTAGGATTGTCAGAGGTGCAGCCGTTTTTATTTAATATATATTATAAAATAAATAGAATATCTAGATCTAATTATAAAATTTGCAGAGTATCTAGAATATATAAAGTAGATTATTTATAACTATTATTATAGATATCTAGATAAATCTAATTTTTATTAGTTTTAATAAAGCTCGACTATAAAAAGAAAATATATTATTATAATATAAATCTAAAAATAATTATTATATTTACTAATATAATTATATAACTATATTATTTTCTATCTCTTTACTATTTTAAAATCTTATTATAGCTTTCCGAGCTACATCTTGTCTATTAATCTATATATAGCTTAATCCTATAGTAATTAAGTATCCAATATTTGGAATCTGCCTATCTGCTTGCCCGTTAACCACCAACTCTACCACCCTGCCAGCCCGCACCTTGACAAGAGAGTATATTTAGCAAAATTCATCTATAAATTGTATAGCTTAAATCACAGTAAACTAATTACTATCGAGAAATGAGCTAGTTATATAATTAGAAATAAAACATCTTTTTTAATATAATTATATATTTTCAGAATTATATAGATATAGTAAATAATCTTACCAACTTTGCTTTTTATATTATTAAAGTCTACTAGTGGCTTAAATCTCTTTAAAAGATATAAAATAAGTGTAAGGGGGAGCCCGGCAGAGGGTCGGTTCGTACTCGGGCACTTAGTTCCCTTAATTAGAGGTACCAGATACGTTGGGACAACCTTGGTACTACTACGGTCCGATTGGGAGAGCAGATATAGATATAACAAAAGAAGAGATAGATATTAATATTTAAGAATTAATTGCTTAATCTCTAATAGAGTCAATTAATTAAGCTACTATATAAAGAGTAATATTTAATATAATTAACTTCTAATTTCTTTATCTAAATTGTTTATTGCATTATTATTAATTTAGCTAACTCTTTGGGCTCTTAGAGGCTTTAACAGTACTATTTTAAAGATCTCTAATAATAATTTGCTCTTTTTAACTAAACGGCTATTCTTAATTACTTATTTAGCAGCTATACTTGTTTTAGCATTCCGATATAGATATAGAATACTTTATTAATTGTTTTGGTTATAATTCCTAATTATTTATAGCTATTGTATCTATGTAGAGTCTTAAGATTATCCTAAAATAGCTATAGAGTGCGATTTGAAAGGATTAGGGTTTAATAAAAAGCTTTAAGTTTTTATACTATCTAGTAATAGTAAATATAAATAAAACAGTAGTAAGATAGATTTTATCTTATTTTATATTATTTACATTATCTCGTTTTTCGTTAAAAAAGATCAGAATTAAGCTATTTTAGCTATAAATAGTATCAAAAATTATATACAAGCATATTATACTAATTTAGATTTATTTTAACTATTTTTAAAGCTATTTATCTGTTTATTTCTTGTTAAGATAGCCTGCACCCAAAAAAAATCTATATAGTTTAAAATTAATGTTTCTATAGCTACCGTTATTGTAAGTTCTACGTGTAAAAGATCTATATAGGATTAATATTAATTATATTTAAAAAGAAAATCTTAATTTAAAGTTTTATATTCTTTGTCTAGCAATACCGCGGCTGAATTTCTCATAAGTATTTTTTTTTATTATTCTTTTGAAGTCTTTTTATTCTAATATTTTAATATTTTTTAAGAATTATATTTATACTAATCAGAACTTTCCAGAGATAATAACAGTAGAGTCCTTTTTAAAGAATAAATTATTATTATCTTTTGTATTATTATTTATCTCTAAGTCTAAGGCTAAGCCCAGATTTCCTTTATTTTAGAGTCTTTCTGATATATTACTAGTAGCTTTGCTAAATATTACAAAAGCAGCTCTAATATCTATTTAATAGATTATAATAAGCCATTTTATTGCCCGTTAAAAGAGAGAGAAGAGATTAATAATAATTTCTAGATAGAAAGAAAAAAAGAAAGAAAAGAGAGAATATCTAATAAAGTGTCTATTTGTATCTCTATCTCTAGATAAGACACAGGCTTCTTTTAATTCTTTTAATAAAGATTAAAACTGTTTTGATACAGTTTCTTTGTTATTAAAGAGTAAGACTCTTAACTCTATCTAAGATATCCGGAAAAATTATAAGTTAAAATAATATCAAAAGATATAAACTTAATCTAATAAAAGATCTAAATATCTCTCTACTTAAATAATAGTCTCTACTATAAAAGATTCTAGTTTCTCTGCAGTGCTGTCTATCTCAATTGATTTTAAGCTGTTCTTGTAAAATCTGGAATAGTACTATTAATATTTAAAGATACTTTAGAATAAATCTAAAGTTCTTTGCATATATAAGTATAGCTATATTGCTTATATATATTATAAAAAATGGAAAAATAAATATCTTATTTTTCTGCTATTCTTAGCGAGAGAGCAGAATGCTATTTTAAATGCTAAACTAGAAGAAGACTTAAAAAAGGCCTATAAGGACTTTAAGAGGGCCTACAAGTTATAGAAATGATACTTATCGGCTGAGAAAAAGACATTTTAGATTATTAAATCGCAAAATTAAAATATATTTTATCTTATTAATTTAGAATGTTTAAAGATAGATCTTACGCCCTTGCTAAAGAAAGAAATAGAATTACTGCTCTTTTAGAAGGCTAGCCAGATTAAGTTATTTTAAAGATGTTTTTATATTTGTTTATTTCTTTGTTTTAAAATAAAAAGGAGGCTACGGTTCTGATTTTTATCTTAGATTATAGAATCTTATAGCTTTAAATATATTATTAAAACTCTAATCTTGTAGATAATAAAGAAAGAGATATATTATTATTCTAGAGCCGGTCCGCGGCCTTATCACTTATAATAAAAAACCTAATAAGAGAAAATATTATTTATAGTATCTTTAATCTTACTAGATCCTTAATATAAAATAACAGTTCTTTATATTTTTGAATTTTTACAAGAGCTCTAAAGCATTTATAAGATTTGATTTAGGTTTTTATAAGTTCTTGTACTCTAGATATTCTAGCTATTTGATTAAATAATATAGCTTCTTATAGTGTATTTTATAATTAAAGATTCTTTTTATTTCTTATTTATTATAATTATTAATCTCGATAGCTTTATATATTATAGATATTTTAATATTTATTTGTTGATTTTATAGTTTTAGAAAAGAAATATAGAAGGTTAGATGTATTCGTTTCTACAATACAGATATATACAGTTAATATATCTGTTTTTTTATAATCTTAATAATTTTAAGCAGTCTATTAAATCTCTTATTTAGTTTTTTAGAAGATCTTTACGTTTTGAAGTTTTTTTTGTTTAGCAGAATTTATTGACTAATGTAAAACTTAATAGACTAATAATAGTAATTATAATATTATATCTGATAATTGATTGTATATTATAGATACTTCTTTAATTTTTTTTAAAAATTATTAATTCTCTTCTGTCGCTATTAGATAGATTTATATTTTATTTTATTATTAAAATCCGCAAGTTATAAAAAGACAGAATTATATTCTATAAAGACATAATTCAGCATTATCTTTAATAACGCTTAAAGCGAGTTATTATATATAAATTTAGTTAGAAATAGCTAGCTTATCCAGTCATTCTATTAGTAGAAGATATAATATTATAAATATATTTCTATTATCTGGTTTTGACGCTCCGTTTAGCTGTTAGTTTAGGAGTAAAAGATTATACTTATTTTATATTTTATTTAGAAGATCTGATAAAGCTCTTTCTAATATCCATTTATAAAAAAGAGATTTATAATTACTAATGAGGTTTTTAGATACTCTGAATTTATAAATAATTTCTTTTATAAATATATT